>OZ023241.1:5677689-5941614 GCA_964006365.1 Trididemnum miniatum
TTAAGAAGTGCTACTATTTTGCTGTTCTCTGCCAGGGCTGGATTTTCCACCCTGGCACCTGTTATTCTGAAGAAGCTCGGCGTGAATTGCTGAGCGAAACGTCAATAAAAAAGTTGGAGTTTTAGCATTAGCCTACGTCTTTGATTATTACCGGAAGAACAAAGTTTCTAAAATAGTTAGCCTAGCCTGCTATGCCGGTAAACAAAATCCCCTAAAAAACGTTTTCTACTATGCAGTGTTTAGTATACATTAGTAGCTCACGTTTAAACCATAGGCAAACCAATCGAATATTTCGATTTAGTTTAGCATGCTTTTGTTTAGTAACTCAGTTTCTTTCAAGAGCAGTGCCTCCTAGCTGACTTTTTTAAAGCTGCAATTTTAGGATTTGTTCTGATACAAGAAATTTTTACTATTCCGTTTGCGGATATATCCGTATATTTAGATTTTGGGTAACTGGTTAACCGGATAATTTGTATCTGCTAAAGCAGTGTTGGTGCTGGGTAAATGCAGCGGATTGGGCTAGCTTGGGGCGCTTGACACTGCTGGACTCGGTTTTTGTCGAGCACGAGTCCAAGTCCAAGTCCGCTGTATAAAAAAATTCAAGACGACAACCTTGTGCTAAAAAAGAAATCAAAATATGCGCTCTTAAATTTCTTCGCCTGTATTTATTGCCATCTGCTGGGATTGACAACCAAATCGTTGAAAATAAACGCAAATTGTAGAAGTTGTAGAAATGCTAAATGTAACGCAGGAATTTTTACTCGCACGCTTACGCAAGAAAACCAAAACGGCAAAACCTTATAAAAAAATATTGCAGTAACCCTGGTTATTGAAATTCGATATCGCTACCTCAATGCCTCCTCATGTGTGACCTCATCTATAGGCTTAAACATTTGCTCCACAATGAAATCGAATGGATAAAGATGTGCATTGCGTCGTGCCTTTTTTCTGATGTACGATTAACGGACGAATTATATCAGACGCACTGGCGTCGTGCACATTGGGGCCCGGGCCTCCCCGAATTTTTGTGTTTTTTTTTATTAAGTTGTTTTAATCAAAAAAAATTAAGTTAATAAAAAATTAAGTTTTAATCAAAAAAATTAAAAGATTAAGTTAATAATTGTTATGTGACCGTTCATTTTTAATATTTGCAAACCTTTCCCGTATCCCTGTTCAAACACAGATGATTGTTTGCAATTTTGCTTTATTTGTTCGCTTCGACTCGTCACTACATAAAGCCTACTACAATTTGTATGACTTTGGTACCGGTTGTGTTAGTTACACAGTGGATTTTCGTTCGCAGTCTGTTACGATGATAAAACAATGTTGTTTTTTTTATTACATTGCACAAACATAATTATTACGACAACACATCAGTTCGCCATTAGTTGGCTACTATAGTGAAAACTCACTGTTCCGTACCGAACAGCCGGCAGACAAGGACAGTTGAGAGTCTGACAGTGAGGCTACTGAATAATATTTAAGAGTAGAGAAGGAAGCGGTATGAGATGTAAAGAGAGAAACAGAAACCTTTACTGCAAAGTCTAGCAGACTAAAATGCCAAAGTGGCGCTCGGTTTGTGGTTTAGACCAGGGCTGGGCAAACTACGGCCCGCGAGACTAATTTATGCGGCCCGCCGGCACTTGCAGAATGTGTGGATTACATTGCGCTTTATCTCCGAGTATTAAACTATTTGTTTTTGCAATAAGCATGACCAACGCATTAGCACCCCCTTCTCCTCGTTCTTGCGGTCAACCAATCAGTCGCAAAAAAGAAAGTGTGCCGCATGTTTTCAACTGCCTACCTACTCTTGTTCGTTGCTCTTCATGAGTATGTTTTTCTCTTCACGTTCGGTGCGTAAACGAACACGTCCGTCGCGCATAAATTGTAGCGTATGCTTCTCACGCGCTCTGCGTTGAGTTTTTACACCTTGTAGTCCGGAGAGCCTTATGTATGAAAACAAACGCGTGAGAACACGGTTATTAATACTGCAGCACCTTGTAGTAAGGTTCACTTCGTGGGCCGAAAAATACGGTAATTGGAAACAGCTAGAAATCAAAATAGCATGAAAACGTACCTGCTGAGTGTAAAATACAAAAATTGTGTTTAATATGAATACGTTTTTATTCTACACCGAGTAAACCTCCTTATTTTGTAATGAGAGTAAGCGGCCCGCGGCTGCAACATTTTTTTCAAATGCGGCCCTCCGCACGAAAAGTTTGCCCACCCCTGGTTTAGCCGTTAGCCATGTACGATGCAACCACCAAATAACTTAAATAAAGTAAAAGTGTATTACTTACATAGGTAAGGACTTAAGGCGGTGGTTCTTAAACTTTGCTAAGCGACCGAAACTCATCGCTGTTGAGCCTGTTGTGGAAGCTCTAAATTCTGATCGAAGATCCATCGAACCCCATATTCTAGCAGATATGTCGAAGATTTTTATTCTACATGAAATGCGCTCAGATTAAGTTTAAGCGGGTCTCGGAGCAAATTTGCGTTGGGATTCGACTGAAGTATTTTTTGGGTGGGTAGGTGGCAAAATAAGGGGTTTAATTTCTTTCATGAGATACTAATTTTTCTACGCTACCGTGTTAAAATTTTGAGGGACTACCACAGAACCCTAGAAACAACTCCGTTGAGCCCTAGGAGTTCGATCGAACCTAGTTTAAGAACCACTGAGAGATGGTCTGGTGTACAGCCTATACTCTAGCTTTGGTTTCGCCTCTAAATGCTTTATCCTGTGACGATCAACTGCGTCTGCCACAAAAGCTTTTTTGTTGTTGGTCCAGTACGAAAAACTGCCGAAATCAGTTACAAACGCACCACTGCTGACATTCGCCAGAGGGAGGGAGTAACATGCCGCACATTCGGTTAAATGCAATGTCGAATAAAAGTCAAATGCAAAACTAATGCATGTACCTTCGCTAAAAATCGTTTATGAATAGGATTACTGACATTGCCGCATTTTCTTGAAAATGCCAAGATAATAAAATGAAGTGGAAGTTTTGAAGCTGGCTAGTTGTTTATGATTTTGTTGGTATTAGCCTACTGCTCACATTACCTGTGTCATCTTCGTCGTGTGAATGAGCTTTTTCGACTCTTAAAATTGTCAAAAGCTTTTTAAGCAACATAATGGGACAAACACGTTTAAAAGATTTGGTGGAAATGTCGGTAGCAAGTGAAGAGCTCAAAGCTATAAAAATCGGCGATATTCGCGATTTATTTTGGCAGCAGGCATCAAGGCGTTAGTCACTGCTGATGCAACGTGTATCTATTTGTCAGTAGACAATTTTATACCAATGTAGGTTATATTTATTTATCGGAAGTCAATATTATGCCAATGTAGATAGCAAACTCGATGCATTTTTTCGAGTTGGAGTTCACTGACGATTTACAAGTTTTAGTTCAATTTTGTCATTTTCAGTTTTTGTAAGCGTAAGTTCGAGTTCAGTAAATTTTGCAGATTTCATGCTACATTTAAGTATAGTTTTCACAGAGTTTTAAGCCACTTTTATTAAGTTTACGCCAAGTAGAATGCTAAATCCGCGATGTGCTATTTCAGATCGAGGTCCAATTCTAATTCTGATTTCGAGTTCGGGAAAAAACGCCTAGTTTAAGCTCGAGTGTGTAGCTCTGTTGATCAGGAATGACTTAGGCCTACGGTATATGCGTAACAACACTTGCTATGGTCTTGCGATTTTCGAAATATGCACAACATTTTAGGTTAAATTTTGTTCCTGCCAATATTATTCCATGGTTCTGGTTTCAGCTCGGGCCCTCAAATTTTTTGCTTTTGCTTACACTACGCCACTTCAGACGAAAATGTGGATTCTTTGATTTTGCCGTTCTTTACTTTTACTGTTACAGTTACACCATGGTAACACTTTCACAGCGGGTGAGAAGCGATGAAAATGAGGTAATGAAACCTTAATAGACAAAAAACTTAGTAGACCTATTTAACGTTAAAAGCACGAAAAGTTGCGTTTCTATGCTACTACCTACTAATACTGAATTTGTCATACCGTACATCGAAAAACTAAACACCTTACCATCAGGCCTACTCGCATTATTTTTTTCACAACTCAAAGTCCAAGTCACCAAAAAAATGACGCGAGTCCAAATCCAAGGTAAACATTACGAGTCATCAAAAATTGGAATCGAGTCCTACTAAAGCTGGAATACTGCAGACAATGAAAGCGAAACTGAAACTATTGATACCTTTGCTATACTACAGAGCAGACGTTTTACTTCGTTACGATCCCAATGGAATGCTAAGGGCAGTACTGCCCCTCTTGCCCCCTTAGACAAAAGGGCAGGGGGGGCAGCTCCCCCCCTCGTTCCGGCACTCCTGGCTTCGGACACTGCGAGACATAGCATTATATTAGTACATACTGCATGAAAACGTACGCACAGTTTGCATCAGTTTTGTCGGGTAGATATTGTTGAAGTAAAGCAAGCTGTTGTACCAATAATTTTTACACTTTCCTGAGTGAAATCGTGAGATCCACGTCCATCTAGGCCCAGAAGCAAACTTAAGACCTAAAGTGATTGACAGAAAAAGAAGCAGGGCAAAAGTAGTCGTCAATCTAAAAACATAATAATGTGTGCGTAAACTTGCGGTCGAAGAGAGCGCTTAACTGCTGTTTTAATTTTCTGGTTGAGGCACAATTGTAAGACACAAAACTCGTGTTTTGGTGTAGATTTTAATTCAATGAAAATCTATTGCAGCCTCGAGCGAATTTGCGCAAATTAATTCAGACCGCAATTACAATAAGCAATCGCGATGCAGATAACGTCATAACCAATTTAAGTAGGCAAAACAAAATGTCTCAAAGCAAGGAATAAATTTGCCTCTTACCCACCTCATATAACGAACGAAGTAAGTGCGCAGTACGTGCAGTTTCCCGTTATGTTTCACCAGATTCCGCATTCCATGGTAAGCTGCTAAGAGACCGCTGAGAAAGAAAAACGCTTCTACAGAATTAGCGGCATTTCCTATCATCTGAAACGCCCAGTTTTCTATATAGTACCGACCCAAAGACAAGACATTATCTGAAAGACAAAATTTGCATTAAACTTTTTAACTAAAGTTGTCTTACCCGATACCAAGGCTGCGTACTCGAACTTGAACTCAAAAGAACTCTATCATTTTGCCAAACTTGAACTTGAAAAAATATTTTTTCTAAACTCGAACTTAAACCCGCATAAAACTGTTCGAGTTCTTTAGGAAGATATTTAAATTGTTGAAAAGAAATAGAAGATCACTACGAAATATAGTTTGTTATTCAAGTAGTCACAATCCGTGTAAATTGAAGTTATGATTTTACCAAAAGGAAAGCTGCATATCGTTTATTTGTTCATGCCATTGCGACCTATAAAGTCCAGGGCTGCGAACTCGAAGTTGAAGTCGCTGAACTCGGTCATTTTTGCCGAACTGGAAATCAAAAAATAAAATTCTTAGAACTTTAACTTGAACTCGGATTTGCAAATATCTCTTGAACTCGAACTTGAACTCGGTTAAAAATCGATCGAATTCGCAGCCCTGCCTGATACTAACTTGTTATAAGATCAATACTATTTATGGCAGGTCATCACATATAAAAAGTACCAGTACCGGTAAGTTTTGTGCGGATCTACCACGATCGCAGCTTCCCAGAAACTAAGCCTTGATAGCGGTTTAAAAGAAGGGTATTTGCGCAAATCTGCCCAAACCCTCTTAGCGGACCAGTAGGCACCGCTACGTACAAGCAAAGGCGTAGCCAAGGGGAGGCCACGGGGGCCATGCCCCCCCAATCTATCCTGGGCAAAAACAAGGATCTTAATAATTATAAATACTTGCCATTGCGTAATTGTTTTCTTGCTGGGCTTTTAATAAGTGGGCTTACTAAGGATAAATACGATACAACTTTGCTTTTTGCGTTGGCCAGAGTTATGATGGCGCAGCCGCAATGGCCAGCGAATTGTCAGGCGTCACTTCAGTTGTTCAAAACGAATCTCCGTTGGTATATTATTTTCACTGTGCTATGCATTGCTTAAATTTGAGTGCTTCTGCAGCTGTAAAAGTTTCAGCAATACAAAATGCTGAAAACATTGCACGAAAAGTGGTTAAAATGTTTAAGGCCAGTACAAAGAAAACAGCGTTGTTGAACTGCTGCATCAACAAAGATCTCTCTAATCAAGGAGAAGCAAAACGTTATCTTGTCGGTTTATGTGAAACCTGGTTTGCAGAACGCCATGTATCGATACCGGCATTGGTGGCGGAAGCCTTGGGACCCTAATTTACGCGTTTATTTCTACAATAATACCTCTGCATGAATGTATTTAAAACTTAATTGGTAGGCTTACTATAAGTTAAAAAATGCCCAAATGTACTCCAGTTTGGCATTTTGAACAGTGAAGACATGTCAAAATATACTTACGCAGTTTAAACTACGGCCTGCAGACGTGGTGACTTTTTTTGCTCTTCACTTAATTTTAGGCTTTTGGATCCACCCACTTTAGAAATGCTTCCGCCATCGCTGGATACCGGTTGGCTTAATACATTCAAAATTAGGGGCAAAAAATTTCAATAAAGTTTATCCGATAACTGTTCAAAATGCACTAAAATGGTCATTACAGTACGTGAATTTTCAAAAATTTTCCGGGGAAGCATGCCCCCGGACCCTCTAGAGCCTTTTTTTGTTCCTCAACTTGCTTCAAACTAATTCTGCCGGAAAAAACTACGCTTAAAAAAATGTCGAAATTTGGTGCCCCTTCCTTAAAAAATTTCTGATTACGCCTCAGATGTGAAACATTTTCGAAGGGCTAATTTCCGCCCTTTTCAGCTCCTTTTTCCGCTTATTTATTCCCTTTTCCGCGTCGCGCCCTAACCGTTTTTGTATTGACAGTAGTAAACATTGAACCTAATTCAAAATTGCATCCCCCCACCAAAATTTTCTGGATCCTATCCTGGCCTGAAGTAAGCACGCATAAATCGAAAATGTGCAAACAACATGCATCATATGTGGTGAAGTACTCCAAATGAGGACAAAACGTTTGATCAAAGTTTATTCAAAAGCACTAAAAAAGCCATTACACCATGTAAAATTTCAAAATTTTTCCGGGAAAGCATGCCCCAGGGCCACTAGAGTCGTTTTTTCCTTAATTTGCTTCAAATTTACTCTACCGGAAAAACATACGCTTACGAAAGATGTCACAATTTGGTGCCCTCCCTAAAAAAACTTTGAATACGCCTCTGACATGAAGCATTGACGCCCTATTTCGGGTCTAAACGTCTGACGTCTTTGTATTAGTAGACACTCAACCTAATTCAAATGTGCATCCCACCACCAAAATTTTCTGGATCCGTTTTTGCTGTTAAGTAAGATTTATTAAACTTTAGCCTCCCCCCAATTGGCATTCCTGGCTACGCCTATGCGTACAAGGTTAAGTAGTTGAAGTCAAGGGCTTTGTTTCCTTAATGGAAGCACACAGAGGGTTTGGTAATGGGTGTCCGCAAAGTTTGATGTCGTCAAGGAGTCGATTTTGTCCCTGACAATCGAGAACTAGGAGCTGCATTGAAACCACTTTCGGCGTCAACAGTCGTACTGATTTTTGTTTCAAATCCAAAATTCTTATGTGCATCTCGCTGGCATGGGCGCATGCAGGGAAAGCACCTGCCCCCCCCTGGATTTTGAGTGAGAAATGCGCAAGCGCAAATAAGTTTTAACATACATTTTATTTTAGTTATAATATGCGCAACAAAGTTTAATGGAAAGCTAAAAGTGCCAATTAATATACACACAAGTAGGCGTCTGTAGAAGGGCAATTCGGCTTTTGCCCCTCTAATTTTGAATGAGAAGTGCACAATTGCTCCATAACTTCAATGAGTTTTATCTTAGTTGTAAAAATGCGCAACAAAATTTGACGTCAAAGCTGAAAGAACTAAACTATAAATAGGCTACTAGAAATAGGTTAGGGGGGGGGGGGGGGGAATTTTACTGTTAACGTTTTAAAAGCTTTAAAAAATGCCAAGAGTGAATTTTTTGAAGGACTAAACCCAAAGCCCCCTTCATTTAATTTACAAGCTTACTTCGAATTATTTTTCGTTTTTTTTTTTTTTTTTTGAACGCATTATCAACTGAGAGATTGATTAAAAGAGCTGCAGTATGCCCAGCAGTCGCATTGCTCGAAACTTTTTAATTCAAAGTAAGCTAGTGGCAAATTATAAGAAGTCAAGGGAAGAATCGAGGCGTTGGTCTTACCCTGGAAAAAAAATTACGCCAAGCATTTTTGTAAAGTTTTTAGACGGTTCACACAAAAGCCGATAAAAAGTATCATCACGACTCACCACCATAAACATTATGATAATCACACACCAAAATTTAACAGTATCGTGTGTGAACTTTCGAATATCTTTATTAGTAGGATAATAGTAGTAGTTTAATTTCATGCTCACAAGTAATTTCTACAATAAATTATGCTGATATCAGCGCTATACACGCAGTAAAACTGGATAAAATGAGCTATCACACGATATTATTATTACCATAGGAGGGCAGGTACTGTACCGCGGTACTTTTTTAGTACCGGTACCGTCGGTACTTTGGAAAAAAGTATCGTTACCGCAGTGCCGGTACTTTTATTTCTCAATTTTTAGGCGGTACTCGGTACACAAAATCTTTTACAATAAAAAAAGGAGAAGGTTGCGCAGCTACTCCTTCCGCAGCAATCGTTTGAAAGATTTGTTTTTAAAATACAATACTGCCTTCCCGGCAAGCGCTGCAATAGAAAGATTCTTCTCCTCTGGAAAAGATATTTTGAAGCCGAAAAGGAGTCTTCTTTTAGAGTTAGACGACCTTTCCCAAATGGTCTTGTTTTTGAAAGACAATTCAGAGTAAAAGTATTTCAATACTGTAGGCCCGTTTCGTGGGTTCTTTTTGCGTCACCGTCCGTTGATAAGGTTGTTACTATAAGAGAAAGTCTCAAGACCTGGGTAGATTTTTTAACAGCCTGCTGCATACAACGTGGCTTAATCAATGTTAAACAGAGTTGCGCAATGGACAGCCCAAGTGAAATAGGCTACATGCGCCCTCTGAAATATTTTTCTTCTGGTTCGATACGATTCCTCGGGATGTTTAATTTAAACTCTGTATAACTTCGTATTACTTTATCTCAGCAGGCTTTGGTTTAGATTGGTGGAGTTTTGCGTATTTAAATGCAAGTTAAAACCTAAGCTTAATCATGAGAACAAAGACGACAGAAAATTTAAAGTAGTTTCAAGACGTCTTTTTTGCAGATTTCAAAATTCATTTTTTTGGATTTGACTCGTAATTTCGCAAATATGCTTTTTCTGGACATTTGATTTTCTTTGATGTGATTTCTTCTTCATTTTTATCCTCCTATCACGAGAAAGCGACGGAGGTGCAATGCGTAGGACGAATCTAGACTCGCTTAGGAGTTGCCAGTATTTCCGAGTTTTCCGCTTAAATTTTGCTTCTGACTTCTTCAATTTGCTGCTTGTTAGATTCCACCAAGCAGAGATAATTGTGGTGAAGCATCTTGTCCAAGGACGCAACAACCAGGCTTGGGTGGGAGTTGAACCGTCAACCTTGCGAGCATGGCCGTCGTAAAAACGACGCTCCGAACCACTCGGCTACGCTGCCGACAGACATTCCACCGACTTAGAACTCTCTGCAATAATGTTTCTTGAGTGAATTTCCTCAAAAAGATGCGAAAATATAAAATAATTAAGAACTTTTTCTTGTGAATCCGATGGAATTCGATCGATATAGACCTTTCTGTTAGCGAGCGGAAATCAATTTCGTTTTTTTAAAGGCCCACATTCTAAACATTATTGGCCTGAGGCCAACCTTCATAGCATAGGCCTTACTATATTTTGTATTACATTTACTTGTGTCAACTCGACGAATGTTTGTATAATGTTTCAAACTAATCATTGCTGATTATGACAGTCTATTGCAGCAGCTCTTCCTATTTTACTTTGTAGCTTATTCGCCATCTGTCAGTTCCAGTATGGGATTTATTCCTTACTCCTAATGCGCATATATGCTTTTTGCTCCAACCAACTTAATCGCTTGCTATATCTTACTTCATAAGATACTAAACTCACAAAGCAAAACGTGTCTTTGCACTTACGCAACCCCATCGTAGAAAATGCGTACGCACAGCGTATACCCCTCTTAAAACTTGTTTCCTGTTAAGGGGGTGATGAAAGTCTTCAACTTCCAAGAGGAAGCGGTAGAACAAAAATGTTTGAGAATCACTACTCTACACCCAGAATCTCCAGTCTCGCGATCATGAGTTTTCATATTGTCCTCGTCCGTGGTCGCACAAAGTATTGTCTATTATTATGATCTCATGAATCTAACTTACAGCTTTGAGTGCTTTCTGATAATCACCGACACGAAAATTAGGCGCCATGAAAAAGTTAGAACGATTTATCCTACTTGAAGATCCGGAGTGCAACAAATTTTAAGAAATGGCAAAGCATACCTTAAAATATTATTGGCCTTCGACTCCTCGAGCACTTTTACATTATCAAATCTGGTGCTTTTAAAAAGAAATTGGGTACCCCTTCTCTACTCACTCCGATGTTAAAAATTCTGTTTCTATTTTAATGACTTTACTAAAAGGTTTGACGTCATTATGATTTATGACGAACTCCTTCCATTGAAAACTCCAGCGCAGGCCACTTCTGGTTATGGGGTCCCAATTCATTCAAAATTCGTAAACAATCTTTTTGTCGCATTCTGCGCAAAAATTAGTCTCCAATAAAAAAGGTTTTCGCTTTATGCGTGGCGGCCCATTCTTATGGGCGAGGAAATTGTTGCATTTCTTCTGATTTTGGTTACGCTAACCAGTGGCACTAACAATAGCTTGTTTTGTACCGTTTTTTGATGGTTGATGCATAGTTCACAATTCGTGAATTGTGCCGTACCAAGTACTACCGATAACACTGCAATATTGAGTAACTTAGTATTTATCTAGCTAATAGCTACAGGCCTAATTATTATGAAACTGTACAGTTTTACTTAAAAACCAACAAAAGATAGGGCAGTACTTTCCTTCTGAAACTTTTTTTGAAAAGTACCGACCAGAGTACCGCGGTGCTACCGGCGGTACTTTTGATTTTCAAGTACCGAGTACCGGTACCGCCGGTACTTTAAAAAAGTACCGTGCCCACCTCTGATTATTACTATGGAACGACCAGTTCAACTCCTTCTGTTACGTCACTTACTTTTTGATTGATTTCTTCATTTTTATTCTCCAGTCATGAAAAAGCGACGGAGGCGCTACGCGTAGGGCGAATCCAGATTCACTTAGGCAGTTGCCTTTGTTTCCGAGTTTCCGCTTGAATTTTGCTTCCTACTTCTTTGATTTACTGCTTGATAGATTCCACCAAGCAGAGATAATTGTCGTGAAGCATCTTATCCAAGGATGCAACAATGAGACTTGGGTGGGAGTTGAACCATAAACGTCGCGATCACGGCTATCGTGAAAACGACGCTCTGAACCACTCGGCTACGCTGCAGGGCTGTCTTGCAGCCAATAAAAATTTTAAGAAATTTAAGTTAGATACAGGAGAGCTGGCTGACTGAGTTCATTTTGAGCTTGTAATTTTAGTTAGCCTACAGTGCATTAAGCATGCATCAAGTGTTGCAAAAAAAATGCATTCAGTTTTGTAGTGCCTTGCATACACTGCTGATGATGACAGCAGAATCAATGTTGTCGGAACGTCCAGTTTTGCAGCTTACTGTGGTTTTACTTTTCCTCTTTAAGCCATTTTCGTCTCATATTTATTGTATTACGATATATCTTTATAAAATTGCGAATATGATGATAACTGATAAGGCCTATGCAAGAGCGTATTTAGGGGGGGGCATTGTGCCATGACCCCCCCCCCCCTTTGACTTTGCCTTTTAGTAAAAAAGAACAAAATTAATGGTACCAAGTGACTGAAATATGTCAGACTCATTTGATGGTTTCTGTAACTCATGGCCAGGGACGGATCCAGGGGGTAGGATGAAGGGCATACATATTCCCACCAGCCATTTCAAAAGTGTTTTTGATGTAGGCCTATACAATTTTTCTGTAATTTTGAACTTCTTCGATAGCGATATGCCTTACGCCGTAAGCACGCATAATCGAAAATGTGCGAACAAAATGCATCACATATTTGGCAAAGCACTCAGAATTAAGTTCAAAAAATTTAAACAAAATTTGCGTGAAAATTATGCAAAAAACCACTAAAATAGGATTATTTTGCACCAGACGGGATACGTTTCGACTATTAAATAAAGTCTCTTCAGTGGTGCTTAAAACTTCAAATCCATGAAGTAAATCCATCAACATACAATGCATTCTACCTAGCACCTTTAAAGGTTACTTCATATCATAAGGGCTTCTAGTGATGTGGGCTAGTTACGCTACCGTGAGCTTGGTTGTGGGTTAGTGGTTATATGCTCTTTCATTGGGTATAGTTGTTTGGGGCCAAAAACTTGAGTTTGATATAGAAGTAACCTTTAAAGGTGCTAGGTAGAATGCATTGTATGTTGATGGATTTACTTCATGGATTTGAAGTTTTAAGCACCACTGAAGAGACTTTATTTAATAGTCGAAACGTATCCCGTCTGGTGCAAAATAATCTTATTCTCCTGTGGTAAGACGTTTAAAGGACTGCCTATTTCTTGCTGTAAAAAGGTCGAAGCGTAAAACCTTGGACCGCAAGAAGACAGTAGCTCCATTCAACTACAATCGCCTGGCTACATTCATCCCTTCTTTAGATGGATTGTTCCAAGGTTCCTTTGTGTAAGCGCCCTCTGACGATGGCTGGCTATGCAAGTGCCTGTCACGGTCCACAAGGATCTGAGGAATTTTTAGAGAAAGCATAGTGTAAGCGCCCTCTGACGTTGGCTGGCTTTGCAAGTGCTTGTCATGGTCCACATGCCTTATCTGAATTCAGCAATTCGTTTAATGAAGATTGACTGTACTGCAACATCAGCATGACGTCACAATCCTTGATTGTTTACAGGGAATCTGTGACATCATAATCCGGCCTGTATTATTTTCTTGAAGGTTTTATTTCAAATTTTCTACCTTGAGCAGAACGAGTAGAGGCTTAGATTTGGAGCGTGTAGTTCTTTTGAAGGTTAGATTTTTTTTTTTTTTTTTTTTTCAGGAAGGTGGGAGGTTGCTATGCTGCACTGATGAGACCATAATAAGGTCGAAACGCGTCTGCAGCTGCAAATGAGTGGGTTGCCATAAGGGCTTCTAGTGATGTGGGCTAGTTAGGCTACCGTGAGCTTGGTTGTGGGTTAGTGGTTATATGCTCTTTCATTGGGTATAGTTGTTTGGGGCCAAAAACTTGAGTTTGATATAGAAGTAACCTTTAAAGGTGCTAGGTAGAATGCATTGTATGTTGATGGATCCACTAAAATAGCCATTACGGCAAGTGAATTTTCAAAAATTTTCCGGGGAAGCATGCCCCCGGACGGCCCTAAGGCCTTTCCTGTTTGCCAATCAGCTTCAAACTACTATTGCCGAAACAAAAATATGCTTGAAATAAAATGTGGAAATTACGGTTCACCCCTTTTAAAATTTTTCGCTACGCCACTGGACGTATGATACTGCTTTTTCCTCATACGGTGTAGATTAAAATTAAATCAAGCAGATTGACTCACATCGTAAAACGTTAACTTGACCAGCCAAAAATTTGCCCCCCCCCTACAAAAAATTCTGCGGGCGCCCAGCATGCTCGCCGGACATACTCACCTATATTGGAAACTAGAACCAGGTAAGAATGGAAAAGTGCAACCCAGCAGGTGCTCAAATATCTTATTCCGTGTAAACAGGAGATGTCTGATGGCGACTGCTGAGTGGAAAACAACTTCTTTCCGTTGGAAAGAAATGAAAAACTTATCAGCACTTGATGAAGACTACCTGTAAAATAACCTTGATTTTAACACACGATTTGAAAGAAGCTTATCTAGTTGAAAGTTCTTTACAGGTCTAAATGTGATTTTTAAAAGCATCAGAGAGAAATGTTTGAAAGGGAAAAATGTATCACACAGCAGCCATTTGTGTTAATAAAAGCTACCTTGCACTTACCACTGGAACTTGGACCAAGTGTTGTGGTTGAAGCTTTGTGGGCGTGGCTTGAAAATAAGAAATCATAAGATGTGGACGCAAAAACGATAGATATAAGAAGAAGTAATACAACCCTAAATATAATAATTTTGAGAGTTAATTACGCTTAAAATAGCCTCATAGTTTATTCAAAGAGTTTTCTGTACCGATATGCCATACCATTTGGATATAGTTGTATTGTATTTAGTAGTATATTATTCTCCTATCATGAGAAAGCAATCAAAGTCCAACCACGAGCTTGCTTACGAGTTACCGGCCACCATAGTCTATCATTCTTAGATAGAGGAATCCAGCTAAGTGCTATTCCCAACGGCACAACAAGCAAACTTACCAGCTTGTTCTCCACCCTGGTCCTTTAAATTAATGCTGAGCGTCAAGCAGGGAAGCTGTGAATATCAATTTCAAAGTCATCGGTTTGACCCTACTTGGATTCATACCAGAGTCAACAGCTCCATAGGCAATAAATTTAAAAAGTATACCTGGCACCAGTGGCGATTCTAGCACCCAAAAAGTGGGGGGCCACTTTGGGATCAAGGTAGATTGAGGTGGGGCCACTGAAAACTGTGTTTGAGAGAAAAAGAGTAAGTTCAAAGCAGGGCTGCGAACTCGAACTTGAACTCGAAAGAACTCCATCATTTTGCGGAACTCGAACTTGAATTCGAAAAAATATTTTTTCTGAACTCGAAAAAAAATGGTCGAGTTCTAGTTCATTAGAAAGATATTTTAATTGTTGAAAAGAACTAAAAGATCACTACGAAATATAGTTTTTTGTTCAATTGTGACCACAACACAGACAATTTCGATGGCACTGAACAGCTGAGGCATAGTCTTAAACCTACTGCACGAGCGAAATATTTTTATCTTTTTAATTACATGAGCACCGGCGGTGAAAAAGTTGTCTCGATTTTGGGTATTCATCTGCCTGAACTCAAACTTGAAAAAGCTTGTTTTTGTCGAACTCGAACTCGTAAATAAATAAATTAGGGAACTCGAACTTGAACTTGCTAAAATAGGTTGAACTCGAACTCGAACAGCCCTGGTTCAAAGAGATTTGCAACCAAACTTAAAAAGTAACCATATTGCAATATGACACACTATATACATTTATCATTGACATTCACTTCAACATAAGATAGCAAAATGGTCAGAGCGTCTGTTTCTGGAGCGGTAGACTTAAGGTCTGACTCCGAGACGAGTCAAACTGATTGCCTGGCCTAAAAATTAGTATTTACAGTTTTCCTGCTATACGTTCGACTTCGACATTAGTGGGATAGCCAATGAAAGTATGTTCTCCGTAAAAAGCTTGAACCTCACTCGGCTGGTGGCAGTGTTATAACCAGGGCCGGCGCAACTGTCCCCCGTGCCCTCCAACCGAGGGGAGGCATGCGTTTCTTGGGACCCACTCCGGTGCTTGGGGGCCCACTTTCGTTACCTGAAGCCATTTTGTTGGTCTTCAATTCTGCGTGGAGATGAAAAGTATTTTTTTGGGCACAAACACTTTTGCCTGAGGAACCTCGCGTTGAGTTCCAGGAGGGAGGGTGAGGGGCTACGATGGGCTAGCATTGGCACTGCTTAAGGTTTCAGTAGCGTCTTGACCCACTCAACCATCAGGCTTCATGATAAACATATTGCAATTTTCGCTCCTTATATCAGTCGTCTAACAACCGCAGTCTGAATAATGGTCAGGAAGGGAAGGTCGGCTGGTTTATAACTTAATGATTTTGTAATTTCAAAAGCGATGATAAAACAAGGCAGCACTGTGTTGCCTATAGCAGTGGTCCGCAAATACTTTCTGGTGCGACCCATGAAAATTGCCCTAAATCCACGCGACCCAAAAAAATTAGAAGCGTCATTTTTGTTGAACATTATTTATTTCATAAACCATAGCGCAGTTAAGGCTGGCAACACCACAGGATTTATCATAACTCTAGGCTGATTTACTTTAACTGATCAAAGGTTTTCGGCGATCAACGTTGAGTCTTATTCAGTGTAGGACTTGTAACTTTATTAGTATATTGCAGTATGTAGTTTAAATCCTGATGAGGGCGTAATGTATCGCCGAAAACCTTTGATCAGTTAAAGTAAATCAGCCTCGAGTTATGATAAATCCTGTGGTGTTGCTAGCCTTAACTGCGCTATGGTTTATAAAGTGCATCTCTCTACCAAAATTGTATTATTTATTTTATTCACCAATTTTAAGGCTCTGGTCGAACGCAGCAATTTTTAACACACAGGAGAAGGTTAGCACAGTCGTAAAGAAATGAATCATTGCGTTTATTCTTCTAGCGAGAAGAGCTTTGCGTGTAGCGTGTGAGCTTTGCGTGTAGCACACAATAAGCAAATTCACGGTTTCCGCGAGACGATCCAAAATAGAATGAACGGTTTTGCAATGGCAAGTCAAAACATGTAAACTGTGCCAATCCAAACCTTCCTATTGTATTCAGTCATAAAATCCTCGCTGTTCTTTCGTCTAAAAAGCGGGTTAGGCCGTTGTACCGATGTTTCTTTTCGACGAGGCTGAGGATGTGGCTCATATGCTTGTTGCTGATCTTCTTTGTTTGAAGGCGCTATCATTTTCGTTGGCACATTTACCGCACTGCTCTCGTCTAAGTTTTCTGCTGAATTGCTCGTTGTACGTTTTTTCGAAGCATTCGTTATTAACCAGTTTCTCAACATTTATTGTGACGACCCTAATGCCGGTAAATAAAATTGATCAGAATAAAGTTTTATGTTCAAGTCCAGAAACATAGGTTCAGTTCAAGTCCGAGATCGATGAAAAGTTACGCAGGCTATACCGAATATTTCTAAATTTTATGGAAGGTTTATCACTATACAATACGCAAGTTGCCACCGTACTAATACTTTTTGATGTTGTGCTTGCTATATTGCTGTCAATACGCACTAAATATGAAACAAAAAAAAGTCAACAGCTACTTCATCGCTACTGATTCAGCTCGAAGAACTTATAATATTTTTAGCATCTTTTTTGCAAGTAATTTTGCGAAATTGAACTGCCTCACAGCCTAGCTATAAAGCTAATCTTAATTTGGCCCAGCATTTTTCTGTTTAGCAGACTTATTTGTTCTTGCTTCATCAGGCTATTAAATTAACTTGAAAGCCGCAACGCGCTTATGTTCTCCCACAGATGCCAATAAAACAGTTCACAGTGAACGGAGACTCACTAGCAGTGACTAGCAATACAGATGTTGAAATTCTATATGCAGCGCCAGATTATTTCCTTATCCTTCGTAACAATTGACTCTTGTTACGTGAGGAATCAATTTTTAAAACTTATGACTAGGGGGGATAAAAGTCATTAAAGTTATATTTTTTTGGGTAGCGCAAAAACTTGTGAAACCGATAATCACGAAAAAACTACGTTGATGCGAGGTTTATTTTAGGAGTTCTAAAATCATAAAAAGTCATATTTTCTTATTTAGGTCATAAAATATGACCATTGATTTTTGTTATAAAATACAAATTATTAATCCTCAGTACCACCGTAGATACAGTTCCTGTAGGCTTTAAACTTGATAATTTTATGTTGAGAGGGGCAAGGAGAGTTTTCAAGTTTTCATACTGACTTTTACGAAGCATTTGAAGCGACTTTATTATTATTATTAGTTTAGAAAAAAGTTATGCAAAAACCATTGTGGAGACAAGTAGACCAGATATTTCTCCAGCATTTGTATGTCAAGTTGTTAACATACCAGCCCACATCAGCATCTGTAGAACGATCATTTTCGATGTTAAAATCCAAGATTCATGAAAACCGAAATTTTACCGATGCACACGTCGCATTCTATTGCAAAACTGTATTCAACTGTTACTTGTTATAAAATGCGCATTTGAATTTTTTCAATTTTTAAGTGAATTTTTCGTTCTTTTGCGTATGTTTTAGTTCAAAATACAAGTTTAGACTTATTTATGAGATGTTAATTACAGAAAACAGCATAAATTTGCTCTTCTAAAAATAAAGTCATATGTTTCAAAAAATAAAGTCATATTTTTCGATTTTATAGGTCATAAAAAAATCGCCCTACTTATGACTCAAAAGATTTAGAAATTTTAATATTATACCGTAACGCCAAAAAGTTTCAATACCAAAAAGTTCAACAAAATAACTGAAAAAACTGAAGCAAAAAATGTCATCACGTCAAAATAATTATGTAGATTTACGTTTAAAAGTTTTGTGACCCAAAATCAAAGGTGTCGCGACCCACTATTTGCGGACCCCTGGTCTATAAAACTAGTTCACACTCAAGTTGAGTTGGTTGAGTGACTCAACCAAGGTCTCCCCCTCCAAACTCCACAGCCATCAATGAATGACGCATTAAAGCCAAGTTTACTAAGCACTGGCCAGGAGCGTATTTAAGCGGGGCATTGGGCCATAGCCCCCCCCCCCTTTGACTCCGCCTTTTAGTAAAAAAGAATATATTTAATGGTCCCAAGTAACTTAAATATGTATGGTTTCTGTGGCTTATGGCCAGGAGCGGATCCAGGGGGATAAGATGAGGGGTATGCATCCTCTCACCAGCCATTTTCAAAAACGTTTTTGATGTAGGCCTATACAATTTTTTCGTAATGTCGAACTTCTTCGATAGCGATAAGCCTTACGCCTTAAGCACGCATACTCGAAAATGTGCGGAAAAAATACGTCATATTTGGCGAAGCACTCAGAATTAGGGTCAAAACATTTAAACAAAATTTGCGTAAAAATTATTTAAAAAGTACTAAAATAGCCATTACAGCAGGTAAATTTCCAAAAATTTTCCGGGGGAGCATATCCCCGGACACCCCAAGAGCCTTTTTTGTTTCTCAATCAGCTTCAAATTAGTTCTGCCGAAAAAAAAAACGCTTGAAAAAAAATGTGAAAATTATGGCCACCCCCCTTTAAAAATTTCTCTCTACGCCACTGGCACTTGCTGTTGTTGCTACTAATTATACCATTATTTCGCCTGCCAATGCTGCTACAATGCATATTGCTATCTTTCCTTTTTAGCGCCTGCTGATTAGGCTTCAACAAAAAATATAAAAAATACCGGTACATGACTAACCAGGCTACAAAAAAATCCAAATGTCCCATTTATTTCGATAAGCCACAACCAAAGACACGATACGTAAGATTTTAATCTATTTAGTTCTTCATTCCTCTTCACCCATTACTAACAGCGTCTTCGATCTGCACTGTCTGCTTCAGTGCTTTATGACTAAACCGCTTGTGATAGCGATTTTACGATTTAGACGGAACTGTGTGATGCAATAAAAGCACTAGTTTATTGAAAAGCGAAGACAAGACCGAAGCAAACTATGCAAGTTTCACGTAGCCTAGTAAACTAAGAAGCAAAGACAACGAATGTCTTACTCTGAGGTTAGTATGTTTTCATACGCTGTCATAGGCTACATGAGCTTGTTTAAACTGGAGGGGCCAACTTGAGGGACAGGCAAAAAACTTAGAATCGCCACTGCCTGGCACCAGGGCCGAATTTACCAGTAGGCTAGGCAGGCTGAAGCCTAGAGCTTCGGGGAAAATGGGGGGCCTAATCATGAAAAAAAAGACCTTTTTTTGGTCTTCACCGATTTTTAGAGGAAAAAATAGAACTAGCCTAGGACCTCTCATTGTCAAAATCCGGCCCTGTCTGGCACAAAATTTGAGACCGCAATAGGATATTATTTTCTAAATATCTAAGATGGTCAAACTGCTGGAGCTAGCGAAGCGCATGCAGCTCACTTTTGAATGGAATAAACAGAGTTGGGAAGTACCGCGGTACTGTAACGCGGTACTTTTTTAGTATCGTTATCGGTACCGTCTATTTTTTTAAAAAATGTACCGTTTTTGGTACCGTCGTTACTTTTTAGACGGTTTTACTCGATATTTCGGTAACTTTTTTTGAATAAACTTAAGAGAGCAAAAGCGAAAAAATTTTCGGTATTTTCCGCGAAAACCATCTTCAAAAAGTATCGCAAAACTTCGTTATTGTAGATCAGTGGTCGGCAACCACCGGGCTGCGGCCCCCTGCCGGATATCCTGTAAGGTAGATTTGCCGGATATCCAGTATCCGGCTATCCGGCACATCCCGAGTTGCAAATAACGAAATTTAAAAAAAAATATAAAAAAATTCCCCACGCCAGAGCTAGGCAAACTGCGGGCCACTTTGAGATCTTTTTTTTTGCCCTACACCGATTTTCAGTGGAAAAATAGTAGATCTGCGGACGTGTTGACTTTTTTAATTTTCGCTCATCAATGTTTTGTGGGGGCAATTTGGATCCACACTTTTCAAAACATGGCAATTGTGTAAAAAAGGTTGAAGACCCGCTGGTTTAGACTATATGGAAAAATTTATTTCTGTGTCATTGAATCAAAGTAAAACTATAGATCTGCAAATTCTGAGAAAAATGTAAATTTTGATTCATCTAAAAGTTCTGAGTATGCTGCAACTGATACACCAACCTCTACTGAAAGTGAAATTAAAAATGAAAACATTCTCCTGCAATGCAATGATGAATTTCGCGCAGCAAGAACCTTTGCAACATCTTTTCGTATACACGCCATAAGCTCTTTTACGTCCTTAGTATTGTTCGAATGTAGCAACGTAGCCAGATAAACAAGGGTGTGACAAACTTTTCTGCTCTCCAGAGCGAGTTTCTGATAATGATACTCCTTAGTTATACCCAGCTTCATAACTAATGCAGAAGATCAACAGAAGATGCTGTTGCCATATATGAGAATGCTTGTTTTATTGAGCGTGCCGTTGTCGCCTTGTTGATGTAACCGAAGTGTTCGCTTGCAATATCAAGATTCGCGCGTGACTACAGCTCAGATCTTACATCAGCACCAGATGCGACAAAAAGCTTGATCAAGTTTTATTTTCGCTGCTTTGCAAAACTTAAATCAAAACAAAAATTAATTGTTAAGAAAAAAAAATTTCGTTTCAAAAGTACCGAAAATCAGTACCGAGTAACGATATCGTCGTTACTTTTTCAAAAATGTACCGTTATCGGTACCGACGGTACTTTTTTAGCAAAGTATCGGTACCGATATCGTTACTTTTAACGTACCGAGTGCCCAGCTCTGGGAATGAATGCACTTTTTTTTGATTTTGCCGAAGTTGTCTTAGTTTCAAGGCAAAATAGTAAATAGAGGTAGTATTTAGTCAGTGCTCGAGTTGTAAAAACAATTATGGGGGAATGGTACAACTTTTCACGCAGACGTAAGGAGGGATGGTCATTATGCTTGTAAGGGAATGGTTTACGCAAAAATGTTTTATAGGGGGATGGTGTTGTTTTCCGGGGGGATGGCATCTCCCCTCAACTCGAGTACTGTGCGTATTTAGTAGCATATTTATCCTCCAATTACGAGAAAGCGATCAAAGCGCTATAAGCAGCTCGGTTAGGAGTTGCCGGCCACCTGTCTACCTTACCAAGATGCTTGAGGATAGGGAAATCCCGCCAAGTGCATTTCCCAACGACACACTAAGTAAACTTGCAGGCTTAGTCTCCACACTGTCCCTTTAATGCTGAGCGTCAAGCAGGGAAGTTGTGAATAGCAACTTTAAAGACATTGGCTTGACCCAACTCGAAATGAAATGAGAGTTTGTAGCTCCACAGGTTATCCACTCAGCCATTTGAGTTAAGAAGAATTAACAACAAACCTCAAACAAACAAAGTTTAACCTCAAATTAACAGTTTTTGGTAACTATCAGTAGGCTATAAAGCCAAAATGGAAATTGCTGAACTGTACTCACGACGCTATTGTGTCTTTAGTATCCCACATCATCTCCGTACTAACGCAGGTGATTTTCGTTGAAAAGTTTGTTTTGCTAACAAGTGGTTCATACAACAACGAGATTCGAGATTCTGAGCAGCTTTCTGGATAACATCCTCCAAGAACAATACTAAAAGTTGGACCAAATCCTATTTTTTCCTGAAAATCAAATCAGATTCAAAAGAAAGACTGTGTTTTTTGGCTTGAAAAATCTTAACTGCGCTGCAAGAAATGTTACGTCAGTGTTGCGAAAAAAAAATCAACCATTTTAGTAGCTTTATGTTGTTTTTATCATTGGAGAATCCCAGGAGGAGGCTAAGAAGGTTCAAAGTTTAAACTCATTTCTTTAAATTTATATTCGTGCATATTACACAGCCCAACAAAAAAGTATTTTTTTCTTTTTGCCGAAGATATTTCAACGGTTTTAGGGTATATCAGGTGCGCTGATTCCGAAAATGGCCTTTGTTTTGCTGAATTGACTCTAGTTTTTGAGATATACCTTTTACACTAATTAATAAATAACGGCAAAATACAATACAGATAAGAGCTGTTTGTGTTGACAAAAAAATTTTGTTTCGTGATGAAGAACCAATGGTCATAAGCTTTAGAAAGCTACTTCATCGCATAATATCTCCACTGATTCCTTCTTGCCTTCTCCAAAATCTTTGCGCCTTCTATAAACAAAATGGCGTGCAAAACTGCAGGTTACCTTCTTCATTTTGGTGCATCTTCCATGCATTCATTTATTACACGGTGTGCAGCGCACTGCGTTAGACACCTTTTTTTCACGTATTCCACGAGGCTTCATTTTGCAGAGTGCAATTGCATTTTCTGAACCGCTCACCATCATCTTAGTCTTACTGATATTTACTTTTAATCCCTTGCCTGCCAATGTACTTCTCCAGCTTTGGAACCTCGCCCACAAATCCTCCATGTTTTCACTTAAAAATGTCATTCAACAATTATGATCTTTTTCTTGCATTTTTCGTCTCAACATCAACCACAATAGCAAATATTAGTGGTGATAGCACAGACCCTTGATGCACACCAACTCTCGCCCCAAATTCCTCCAACAACCTTGATCCACCTCTGGCTTTCGTCTTTAACCCTCATATAAGCTCATCACTGCTTGCACCAACACTTCCGGCAATCCTTTCTTTCTTGGTGCCCTTTCCGCCACTTTTCTACGGACCCTATCAAATGCTTTTTCTAAGTCTATAAAACACATGCACAGCTTTTTCTCTTTTCCACGAAATTCCTCTCGCATCCTTCGCAAAATAAACAACGCACGAGTTGTGCTTTTCCTAGACATACAGCCAAATTGCATATCATCTATCGCTACCAATCCTCATATTCTGTTCTCCAGCTCTCTCTTACAGTCTTCATAAAGTGCTCCAACAACTTCACTTTTCTATATGCTCCACAATCCATCACACCTTTCCTTTAAAGATTGGAACAACAACACTCGTTTTCCATTCCTCTGGCATATCTTCACCATCCAGTATTCTCTGACAAAGCTTCTTTATTATAACAACGAACTTTTATATCCACATTTACTTTTGAAGGTCCAGCTGCTTTTCCCAATTTCATCTTATTCATAACCTTCATCACCTCCTCATTAGTTACTCCTTCAACTGGTCCTTCAACCATATCTGTTTCTGCTATCTGATCCAATTCATTTTCCACATTCAAGATCTTTTTCATGTGTTTCTTTCATAATTTCCCTCGATCTTTCTCATTCATTACAATTCTCCCATCTTTATCCTTCTTGCTACCTCCATCATGCATGTTCTTTTTCCCTTAATAATTCCCACACTTAAAATAGCCTGGCATCCTTGTCACCTGCAATGATTTGTCAAGTTTCTTAGCATTGCGCAGCAGGGTGGATTCAAAAACTGGTTTGAAGAGGGCGAGCTCCCAAAAATTGATCCATCGTTTGCAATTTATCGAATTTTCCAGAAAATTTAGAGAAATGCTGTTGTTTTAGGCTGCTCTTGCCCCCACTGCCCTCCTCCTGGATCCGCCGTTAAGGCGCAGTTTGTTGTTATGAATAACTGAAGTTTGATAAGGCGAAGTTTGAGCCTTGCATTGTTTCGCAACCTGTTTCTCGCAAGTGGTATCTAGTCTAGACATGTATTTCATAAAAATTTTCATTGCTGCCTTAAATATTTTGTATACGTATCATACTCAGAATTTATTGACAGCATGTAACATGACTCTGCTATTGCATGGAAAATGGCATAAACGAATGTTTTAAAAATGCGATATGCAAAGCTTAAAAGCCAGAATGAAAAACAACAAAACGCCAATATGGCTGGTGATTGGTGTTGTAATTGTATAACAACGTTTTGTAATTTCAAATCTTCGAAAGTAGAAAAAAATTCTTGTCAAGATCACACATTATTTGCCTCCAGTTTTATCAATGAGTGTATTCTTTTTCTCACGGCACTAAGCAAAGAGGATTGAAGCCAACAGCATTACTTAAAACAGGCATAAACGGATAGCAATGCTGCTTTTCTACGTAAGCAATATTTTCATAAAAAATGCATTTGTCTCGAAAACTAGAGCCAATTCAGCAAAACGAAGGCCATTTTCGGAATCAGCGCACCTGATATACCCTGAAACCGTTGAAATATCTTCAGCAAAAATTTGTGTATTGACCAGTGTTATTAATACATCGTACTATTTTGCAGTGATGGTCTCACTCAAGTATGGGGCAGTGCACGGACATCCACTAGAAAAAAGGTCACCCACGCCCAGCGCAAGTAGAAATACAATAAAACATTACATTATAGATATTCATGTTTTTGGAGAGAAAGATTATGTAAGAGAACACTGCACATTTCTACGGCCACTACTGCTACTACGACATTTCTAGACGCACCCACCGCTAATTTTTTACCCAGTTTCCTAGATTCCTAGAAAACTCTGGATCCGCTACTGTTTATGTATAAAAATCTGCCCAATTCCCAAGACTACAAACCCGTAGAGTTGAAGGGCGAATTGTAGGAACGATGGAACATTAGTTGGTCTCACCTAGGAATTCCAGAAATTGCTTCTATATTACACATTGTTATCATTTTCGTTGATACGTCCGTATATATGATCCTTAAGCCTAATTTGCCGCGTTTGGTAGAGGTAACCTAAGCATAAAATCAGCAAAAAAATCAAGAGCTCAATAGAAAATTTGTACGCAAGACACAATAACTTTCACTCTGAGAAAAATCTGAATTTACATTATTTCATTGCGCTTTTGTTGCGCGTTGAGATGGGAGGATAAATTGTTGATATTAGTCTACCAATAGTCTTAATATACTTTCGTGAGAGTGTTCCCATTTAACTTGCGTCTAACAAAAATCTAAAATAAATGAACATCACTTACCAGTGCTGTTGTTTCTCCGAAAGCAAGAGAACAGAATTTTGATTTGAATTCTGGAGCTTGGGTGTTTATGCATTGACTGTATGAACCAATCCACTTCATGTTCCCGTTCAACATTCCACTCTCCGGTTTGCCGAATGAATCAAGCACTACATATAAAATGGTTGTGTAATAGTTTTAGAAACATACGAAACCCTCTTAGTCGAAATCCACGACCGTGTTGCTCGCAGTTTAGGGTTGAGAATTCGAAGTGCCTAATTACGAAACAGATTCCAAATTTTAACTACACATTTTCTTCTGGCTGTTTGTCTCTCTCCTTCCAGAAAAAAATCCACTCGAACGCTTTAATTCGATTACCAGGTCAACAAACACTGTGTCAACGCATGTGTAGGCTAGCTAGCATGCTACCGCTTCCACGAAGCCGGCGATATTCTCTAGGGTTTGTCGTAACACTTAATCTTTCCTTTGGTAAAACTATTGCTAGGGCGGAGCGCCAAAAGTTTCACTCGATTCTCGAGTCTACCGTAGTAAATCGCTGCAGTCTTGATCCAACTATAATACTCTTCATGGAAGGGCCAATTCTTCGTAAACAAAATGTAAAAAAATTGATTGGTAGAATACAGCGATAATAAATTGATGTTGCAAATTGCTTGAGTGATCAAATACGAACGTGAAGTTTTACCAAAACAGGATTGTACCCAGGGGGGGGGCGCTGGTGCCGCGGTCTCCCTGCAGACAGATGCACAAAACTTTCATGGTGTAAAACTGATATACGTAATTGTTAAAGTCAACTGGCGTGCAGAGACGGATTTACCAACAGGCTAAGCAGGCTGAAGTCTAGGGCCTCGGAGAAAATGGTCTTCACCTGTATTTTCAGTGAAAACAGATCATCCGAGGACGTGGAGACCTTTTTTTTTTTGTCTTAACAGTTGTTTTCAGTTAAAACAAGACATCTAAGGACGTAAACACTTTTTTTTGGTCTTCACCGTTGCTTTCAGTACATCTGAGGGCGGCGTGAAGATCTTTACTTTTTGCTGTTCCAATCAGTGTGATCAAATACCCTAGGGCATCTCTTTGTCCAAATCCTAAATTGCACCCCCCCCCCTTTTAAATTCCTGGGCACGCCCCTGCCAATAGCAATCCCGGCTAAAATCTAAAATCTTCAACCCAAAATATATGAATATATATTTAGAACAGTCAATTTAACGTGTTAACTGCTAACTCAAAAATCAAAACTTAAAAATTAGTGCTAAAACAATTCTGTTGCGAAATAAGAAATTGTATTACTTCGCTGACAGGACGATTGATAAGAATTGTAAGACAAACCGTAGAATTCAACTCGTTCTTAGATCTGACCTCACGAAAAAGCCAAAGCCTTCTTCACCAAACGAATATAATAATCGACCCAACTTAACTCACTTAGCTACGGTACCCACCGTACTTCTTTTCCATAAACATAAGCACCACTGCTTACTTCAGTAACACTATACAACAAAGGCTATACCCTTCAGCATACTACAATATTGCTTACTCTACGCACACTAAATCTACACTCGAATAACTACGCTCGAAAATTCACGCCTATTTAAAGTCTAAATTTAAGTTCGAGAACGTTCCATAACATTCTTAAAAATAAACAAGAGAAATCATATGACATGCAAAAATTCACACCCAACTATAGTAAAACAATTGTGACGTCAAACAAGAAGAGAAATCATATAACAAGCAAAAATTCACACCAAATCACAGAAAACACAATTGTGACGTCACAAGCACAAATTTCGACCCAGCGAAACCACGTAACGGAGAGATCTGTCCAAAGTATTCACGAAATAAATACGTCAGTAGAAAATTACAACTTCATAATGCAACCTTACGAAACAAATCCCACGAACAAAAGTTCGGAAAACAACGCATCGGTCTAGAACCTTCTACAGCAGACAAAGCATTAAAACAAAAACATATTAAACAGTTATATCGTTACAAATTCACCCGTGCATTACTGCGTTTTAATTAGTTTCTCCAAAACAGGGTTTATTGACTATTGGCTGACAAATTACTGGTAATGAGAAGTGCCACATATTGAGAACGTTGACCCACACCGCCACGTGAGAAGTGAGGGTCAAGAAATTATCGTTCGAGTATCAGTCAACAAACACTGCAGAAACAAAATATTTGCCGATGCTGGAACAAGCGCTGAACAAAGAAAGTGAAAATCGAACGTAGTTTATTTGATTCGAACTTCCGACTCTGGAGCACTATTTTAGGACTCCAACTTCCCAGAAAAATCAACGACTACATAAAATATTGGACTACTGGTGGACCCAAAGGTGAGGACTGAAATTTCACTGAATTTTCAGTCGTATATTAATACGTTGATTAGTTCAGGGCTTCCCAAACTGGCGGTCGCAACCCCTCGAGGGGTCGCGTAACAAACTTCAGGGGTCGCACGGAGTATACAAAGTCTACACAAAGTATTGCGTATCATGCACAGGACCGCCGAGAGGGGGGGCAGAAGGGGTCACTGTCCGGGGGCCCGGGGACACAGGGGGACCCGGGGTTCTGAATTGTCAGGTTTAGAATGCAAAATTCATCAGCTCAAACTACGGCCTGCGGGCGCGATGATATTATTTTTTGATTTCGGGCCGAAATTCGAACATCCGCGGACGCTATGACCTTATATTGCTCAGCACTAGATGTTGAGCCGAAATTTTAACATCTGCGGAGGCTATGACCCTTTTTTTGCTCATCACTTGATTTTAGGCCGAAATTCGAACATCTGCGGGCGCTATGACCTTTTTTTTTGCTAATCATGTGTTTTTGGGGCACCACTGACCAAAGGGCCCAAACGAATTTTTTGCCCCGGGGCCCGAAAGTTCTCTCGGCGCCCCTGATCATGCATAGTATGCTGTTGTGCTTTTTAGACCTTTAAAACCAGTGTAATTGCGCAAACATCATTCTTAACTTAGCTATAGGTTCTGGCCTATCTCTAGGCTAGTACGAAACAGTGAAGCAGCGGATGAATGCTGTAGTTCTACGTATAAACTGTTTTGTTTCATCACTTCGGTATCACGTGACACAGCTGGATGCATCTTTTCGTTTCATCGCTTTGGTTTGCGACGCCATGCAGAATTATGCTGGCAAGAGGCTAGCACCGGTAACTAAAAACCAATTTAAGCAATGGATAACTGGTTAATCAATGGTTAGCATTAAAGCCGAATATCCATCATTATCGAACTCGGCAGTAATCGCACTCCGGCCGTTTGTCTCGACGTGTCTGTGCGAGTCTGCATGTTCAACGTTGACGGCAAAATATAGTTCCTGCTTAAGCAACATTGAAACCGTCTTGAGACCGGCATTAACAAATATTGAGCCGCGGCTGGATTTGATTTGTAGGAGAAAGCAATCGCACCCATCAAATTACATAAATGTGTTTGCTTTTTTGTTTTTGTTTCTACTGTAATAAGCTACTTGAAAGTGTGAACTTGTAGGCATTGCAGGCATCAACAGCTCAGATGACCGAGTGGTAAGAGCGTCCGCCTCGGGAGCTGTAGACTTGAGTTTTATTCCGAGTCGGGTCAAACCAGTGACTTCAACATTGGTATTCACAGCTTCCCTGCTTGACGCTCAGCATTAAAGGGACAGTGTGGAGAACAAGCCGGCAAGTTTACTGTTGTGCCATTGGGAAAGGCACTTAGCGGGACTCCCCCATCTTGGTGTGGTAAACAGATGGCTGGCAACTCCTAAGCGAGCTTGTATAGCGCATTGATCGCTTTCTCGTGATAGGAGGATAAATACGCTACAAAAATAAATAAATGGGCCTATTTGCGTAACGATGACTTGTTTTTAGTTTTCACCTTTCTGTAATTATCACGAATGCATATTCCGCACTGTTTGCCATTTTAGCCGTGAAGGGTCGCGAATAATTTTAAGAGATTAAAAGGAGTCGTGAGCGAAAAAGTTTGGGAAGTCCTGGGTTAGTTGATATTTGCACGCAAACTAGCTTTCTTAAACCCCCATAAAAACCCTGGATCCGACCTGGACTAGCTCTACTTTCTGTCATGTAACATAAAAAAGAAAAAAAACTCTACAACTTAAGCATAAAAATTAGCCTACATGTCAAAGCGTATTTCTCCTTGGCAATCACATCTCTGGCTAAAACTCCAATAGATTTGGTACAAGGATCTGTGGAACCAATGGAGCCATAAGAAAGTATGAACGAAAAATTGAATTTCCAGGTTGCTTCGAAGAGCTCTTGGTTGCTACTAGGATTGTGTTTCACGATTTGACTGGTAGTGGTACGGAAGGAAAGAGGATAAATGATATTTCCTTTACAATATGCCAAGAGAAAAATTAGTATCACAAGCTTTAACATCATTGATTCAAACGAAATCAGCAAAATTAAAAAGCAATCAAATTTGGCTGCATTACATAAAACTTTTACGTACGCTACAATTCTGAAAAAAAAATGTTTTGCTTATTGAAAGTTATATGGTGTTTTCTTTATATTCTATTCCGCTTAATTAACTGCTGGCTAGAAAATTTTGGCACCTTATTCTCATTTCAGCCAACATGAAATCGAAGATTGACAATCCCCTACAGGTAACCCTTAGGCAAGGTTTAGAACCTGTTAGCCTCCTATAGCTTGGGTCACAAGCAGTTATCTGTCAAACCAAAAAATAAAAATAAAATGAGGAATCTACTCTTTGCGTTAGTATGCTGCTTCAGTTAATGTATTTTTTAGACTTGTTTTGCTGTTGTTGCTTTATTCGTTTTATTGTAAAATAAGTGATCTGACGCTGCCGGTCATGCAGCCATGCCATGTCGGTTTCGATTGGCATGCTTCAACCCAGCGATGGCGTAAGCATCTCTAAAGTGGGGGGGGGGGGGGCAAAAGCAATGACCAAATTTCCTTCGCCTACAACCCATATTTGACCTGTCCACGTATGAAATGTCCAACTTATGTGGGCTTCAGACCCACGGTTCTTGCTTCAAGTTTCTGCATCACAATTAAATTCTTAATGTCATAATCACTTTTATAAATTATGACATCAAAAATTTAATTGTGATGCAGAAACTAGAACCACAGATGGCCGAGTGGTAAGAGCGTCCGCCTCGGGAGAGGTAAGACTTGGGTTTCATTCCGAGTCGGGTCAAACCAGTGACTTCAACATTGATATTCACAGCTTCCCTGCTTAACTCTCAGCATTAAAGGGACAGTGTGGAGAACAAGCCGGCAAGTTCACTTGTTGTGCCGTTGGAAAAGGCACTTAGCGGGACTCCCCCATCTTGGTGTGGTAAACAGATGGCTGGCAACTCCTAAGCGAGCTTGTATAGCGCATTGATCGCTTTCTCGTGATAGGAGGATAAATACAACAAAACACACAAAAAAAAATACAAACCTAGAACCGTGCGTCTAAAGCCCACATAAATTGGACATGTAGATAGGGTAATTGTATAGCTAAAAGGTTTGTTGTTTTAGCAACCCCAACAGCTACTGTAAATACTGTATAGTAACCGTCCGCAAAGCCTCTATCTGAGCGCCACTATACGGGAAGGATCGAAAAATAGAGCGCCACAGGGGTGGCTCGTAGTGAAGGCTGCAGCCTACCCAGTTTATCACCTCCTTATTTTTTTTTAAGAAGCAAAATTTTTTTACCTATTCTTGTCTTTCATACAACTATCGACAATATTTTTTTGAAAAAAATAATTTGTGTACAAAAAATGGCAACACGTAAAGACAGCCACAGCCTTTCGTAGCAAGAACTAACCCTGTAGTGTTACGTCATCAATGCTTTATGGAAGTTTGAATTACGTTCAATGAGACTTGTTAAGGCAGTGTCAAAGCAGCCTTTTTGGTGGTTATTGAGGTGTAAAGCTTAGAGATTGGCTCTATTTAGTTGCAATCACATAGAGATACTGGGTTTAATGAAAGATATGGGATGTTACGGGTTGCATACAGCTTAAGCTTGTAATACAGTGGTAAAGGCTAGTAGACTTTAACTATAACCAAAGTCTCGTCAGCCTTGCTACGCACAGCCAATCCAGGCTAAACTCATTCCAGACTGTAAAGACTCTTTTTTTTTGCATTGCTTTACCTGTACATCTCGACTTCATCTCTTTTCTAGGTTGTGCCCTATTTTTGGTAGGCGACTGGCCCCAAACAACGATACCCAATGAAAGAACCTATAACCACTAACCCACAACTAAGTTACCGGTAGCCTAACTAGCCCACATCACTAGAAGCCCCCATGGCAACCCACTCATTTGCAGCTGCAGACGCGTTTCGACCTTATTATGGTCTCATCAGTGCAGCATAGCAACCTCCCACCTTCCTGAAAAAAAAAAAATTCTAACCTACAAATGAACTACACACTCCAAATCTAAGCCTCTACTCGTTCTGCTCAAGGTAGAACATTTGAAATAAAACCTTCAAGAAAATAATACAGGCTGGATTATGATGTCACAGATTCCCTGTATTATTTTCTTGATTCATTTGTAGGTTAGAATTTTTTTTTTTTTTTTTTTTCAGGAAGGTGGGAGGTTGCTATGCTGCACTGATGAGACCATAATAAGGTCGAAACGCGTCTGCAGCTGCAAATGAGTGGGTTGCCATGGGGGCTTCTAGTGATGTGGGCTAGTTAGGTTACCGGTAACTTAGTTGTGGGTTAGTGGTTATAGGTTCTTTCATTGGGTATCGTTGTTTGGGGCCAGTCGCCTGCCAAAAATAGGGCACAACCTAGAAAAGAGATGAAGTCGAGATGTACAGGTAAAGCAATGCAAAAAAAAAGAGTCTTTACAGTCTGGAATGAGTTTAGCCTGGATTGGCTGTGCGTAGCAAGGCTGACGAGACTTTGGTTATAGTCGAAACATTAATTTGTCCCTTGCAAATTTCTCATCTAACTAGTAGACTTTAGTTATACCCTATTTGAACTGATAGATTGCGTAAAAAGAAAAACTTTTAAGCTGTTGATTGACCGGTACCGCAGCTTAGCTAGGTTTGTAGACTAGTGGTGGCTTTTTTGTAGCCCACTAGATGTAGTCGACTAGGTACAATAGCAGAGTACCGGTAGTGTACTTAAATAGAAAAATTTGTTTAGGCCAAACTTGTGTTTATTCATGTAGACTACAGGTGCAGGTTACCTAGGCTACAGGTACGCACAGAATCAGCTATTGGTACAGTGGCGTGATAAAAAAAAATTGTGGAGTAATAATAATTCATGGGAAACCTGCCAGTGTTCCTGCAGTTGTGTATAGCCCAAAGCCTACCGCCTTGCTAGTGAAATAAAGAGTTTTTTTTCATTTCAGAGCGAGTATTTATTCTGGCCAGCTTTTCTAATCACGTAGCCTACCTGTTTAAAATAGTCTCGAGCCGCCACTGGAGCGACACCCTCTAATTGAACACCACCTGTCATTCCACTACAGGGGAAGGTGCTGATGAAAATGACGAGGACGACTACATAGGGACGTGTCACCTGATTTTCCCCGTTGAATTATTGATTACTTATCAGTAACTGTGTTACGGTATGATGTTTTCTTTTTCTTAAAGGTTAAATGTTAACTCTGTTTCAAGTTTTTTCTTTTTATTAATTAAATCTATCTTCCCAAAATTCTGACCAGCTAGTCAAAAAATATAGCGCCATCCTCTAACAGTTCTTACTAAGCATCATCTCTTAATAGAACGCCACAATAGAAGAGAAGGGTTGAAACATAGAGCGTTGTGGCCGTGTGGCGTTCAAACAGAAGTTTCACAGTAGGCCTAAGTCACGTATACGGTCGCGTAAACAACGGGAGCAGCAAGCTTTTTTTTGGAGTATACGAAAAGATAAAGTTGGTATGATCAATAACTCAACTCCAATTAACGTAATTTCCTTCATCGATAAAGGTGATGCGCAGAGAAATAGTAGAACTTCATAAATCGCATCGCCACACGTTAAACTATAATCGAAACGTTTTAATTGCTATCTCTGACTAAAAAATGCATTTTTGTTGGCAAAGAAATTGCTAGGGTTAGCAGTTAGCACTGCACAGCAAGACAAAGTGAATTGAAAAATTTAAATCCAGTCAAAGAAATTTAAAAACTAGGCTATATAGTTTGCACTGTCCGTCGTTTATATTTTATGACAGCTGCTTATTTTACCGATTTCGAAGGTTTGTTGTAAACGTCAAAATGAAGTCTAAAAAAAGCAAAGCTCCCACCTTCCCGAGAATTAGCCCCGCCCCTCGTATTTTGAAAAATTACACCGCCAATACAGTAGGCTACATTTCTTTTGAGTGGCTGTCTGCAAAGTCAGTGCAGATAGTAGGGTATCGGGCCCGGCGCCAGGGGGGGCCTGGTCACCCCTTGACTTTGGCCCCCTTCAAACTTTAGCCCCCCGTGATAAACGCATGATCCCCCTAAGTCGATTGCTCTGGCGCCGGCTCTGTAGCGTATACAATACATTGGTAGAGAGGTCTGGTTTTGAGTTTAGTTGCTGTTGCTTATACATAAACGACACTTACGACAACTACTGTACCTCGTCTCGTCTCGAAACGTAGGCTACTTTAAAATGCTTTTTCCTTACTAATAGGTTAGATCATTGATTCTCAATCTTTTCTGAGTCGTGGCCGCTTGACTGTAACTCTCTAAGACCGTGGCCCCTATAGTGTGTAAGTTTAAAAGTCCCGGTCTGTTAAAATTCCTTAATGATTCCTGCCATCGTGGTTCGCAAGAGAGCACTGCGATCCCTTTGAGGGGCCAAGGGCCACGGTTGAGAACCTCTGGCTTAGATGCTACCAGTCGCTGGTTTGCCTTAAGACGCTCAATTTGACATTTACAAGCCGCAAGTTAATATTTTTGCTATAACAAGATTGCACTTTTTCTGTTCCCCCACCCCACAAGCAAAATTTTAAAGAAAACATCTCTGGATTTAAGCTCTTTCCTGGGTTTCAATTTCGATGGTAGGCCCACTAAGTTTCAAAAACATTCATGCAAATTGCAGAGGTAGTATTGTAGAAATAAACGCGTAAATTAGGCCCCCCTGAAAAAAAGTGGGAGGGGGGCAAGGGACCTCCAGCCCCCCCGATTTCGCCACCTATGCTTCAACCCTTCAACGCTCACACGTTTTACTGCATGTTCCATTTTCCGTGCCAATTTTCATTAACTTCGTGTGAAGGTGTGTTTTTAACGTTTCGGTGCGCGGCAATAAAAGTTGAATTGATTGACTGATTATTGAGGAAGAGGCTAAGACTGCACAGGCACTGGGTAAAACAATAACCAACCTACGATGTTAAAATGACTTACAATTTACTCTTGTCCAGCAGCCTGAACTAACTAGAGCTGGTAAGGGCGTCGCAAAATAGCAATTTATTTGGGATTGTGAATAGTAGATTTTCTTACTTCACTACATCTGCAACATAGCTTCGCGTAATCCTCGTCAGTTGAGCAAAGCGATAAACTGTTCAAATTAAGTTGTACTGTTTCTTTCAGATGAAAGCTTCATGCACTTGCTCAAACCAAACATAAGCTTTGCTGTTTCCATATTAGCAATTACGACGATCGCAGTGTAAAGACAAGCATTGCTGTCGCTTCAAAATTAAATTGAAATAACCTTTTTAACTGGGTTGTCATGTCATGCGTTACAGCAATAATATTACTTAAGCCGTCGTCATGCAACAACTAAACAAGTTGGCAAAAGCCGGTGCGATCACTCTGAGACCTTTGAGACATTGTAGCCTACAGGTTTATCTTATTATGACACACATCCGCACAAAGTCATTGAGACGTGATGTCCTGATAAGATAAATCTGCACAATGTCTCAAAGATTTCAGCGTCTCAGTAAGTGTGATCGCAGCTTAAAAATAACAAGCGAAAAATGTGAGCACGTTCATAGGATTAGGAAGTCATGCACTGTTTTTCTTGCTTTTTCGGGTACGCAACGAGAAAAGTGATCCAAGTCGAAAAATAAATCATTAAAAAAGAATTTAACCTTAATTCTAATAGATAACGGCAAACTCTTGTCGTTAAACTGGGTTCGACAGAACCCCACGGGTTCCGTGAGGCTGTGACAGAGGGGTTCGGCCAAGATCCCAAGATCAGAATAAGTTTACCCAAATACACAGTTTCCACAAAAAAACATAAAGTTGTTGCAAATTATTATTTCTGTGTGGCACTAGCGTAGCCAGGATTTTGCAATGGGGGAGGGGGGGTTGAGAATAACATTACATTTGACCATACGTTGTATACAGGAGCGGATCCAGAAAGTTTTGGTGGGGTAGATGTAATTTTGAATCAGTTTGAATGTTAACTAAATGCAAAGACGTTTGGACCCGGAAACGGGCGTAAATAAACTTTTTGAAAATGTTTTCATGTAAGGAACGTATTCAGAATCTTTTTCAGGGAGGGGTCACCAAATTTCGTCACTTTTCAAGCGTAGTTTTTTCGACAGACTTAATTTTAAGCAACATAGCCTAAGTAACAAAAACGACTCTTGGGGGGTCCGGGGGCATGCTCCCCCGGAAAAATTTTCAAAATTTGCATACTGCAATGGCCATTTTAGTGCTTTTTGAACAGTTTTTAAGGAAAGTTTGTCATAATTTTGGCCCCTAACTTTCAGTGCTTCATCAAATATGATGCATTTTGTTCGCACAGTTTCGAGTATGCGTGCTTAAGGCAACTAAGGCATATTGATATGAAGAGGTTCGAAATTATGGAAAAATTTTATTCATCCAAAACATTGTTAAAAATGGCTGGTAGGGGAATGCATACGCAGCATATCCCACATCCCCCCCTGGATCCGCCCCTGGTTGTATATGTATAATAACAAAAGATGGCCTCAAATTTTAAGAGAGATGTTTTAAACCAGAAATACCAAAAGCAATTAAGGGACGATTGTTGTAAGGAAGCAGGGGCGGATCCAGCCATTTTCAGTAGTGCTTTGGATGAATAAAATTTTTTCCTTAATTTCGAATCTCTTCATATCGATATACCTTAGTCGCTTTAAGCACGCATACTCGAAACTGTGCGAATATAATGCATCATATTTGGCGAAGCACTGAAAGTTAGGGGCCAAAAATATAAACTAACTTTGCGTGAAATATGTTCAAAAAGCACTAATACGGCCATTAGGCCTACAGTATGCAAATTTTCAAAATTTTTCCAGGGGAGCATGCCCCCGGTCTCCCCCGAGTTGTTTTTGCTACTTGAGTTGCTTGCGACTAACTCTGCCGGCCCCTTCCCTAAAAAAATTTCTGAATACGCCCCTGCCATGAAACATTCTCAAAGGGCTTATTTACGCTCATTTTCGCGTCTTAACCTCTTAACGTCTTTGTATTTAATTAACATTCAACCTAATTCAAAATTACACCCCCCCCACCAAAACTTTCTGGATCCGCCCCTGTAAGGAAGTCAAAGGAATGCTTTCTGGAGAAACTGGTAAAACGATATTCAAATGTTAGCGATTTAGTTCTTATTTGAACTACAGCACGTACACCACTTTTGCTTGAAATCGTTTAGCCTTTTCTCTACGGAAGGTCTGAGGGGTCGAGGGCAGTTTGCACGCACAGGAGCGGCACTGACCTGCTAATAAAATTGCATCATTGCTTCATTAAGCACAACGGCAAAGAACAAGATTTAGGAAACAACGCTACGTAATTCTTGTTATTATGACAATCATAAAACCAAATTATCAATGACAAAGTATCTAGCACTTTGAAATAAATATCAGAAAAGTAAGTATGTCGTCATTTGAGGCTCAGTGGAGGGATTGTAACCCCAACCCCCCCCCCCCCCCTTGGCTACGCCACTACTGTGTGGAATTCATGTTTTGTTAGTTTTGTTCGATTGAATAAAAAAATTTTATGTACAACAAATCATAGTTTACTTTTGGCAAAGTTTACACTAAGCTTTTTAATTACAAGTAGTAGCTAGGGGCGAATCAGGGGGGGGTGTATTGTGGGGGATACATTCCCCACCAGCCATTTTCAGCGTTATTTTTGATGAATACTATTTTTCCATAATTCCGAACCTATTTGATAACGATAATCCTTACGTCTTTTATTCTTAAGCATGCACAAGTGGAAAATGTTCGAACAAAATGTATCATATTTGATGAAGGACTCAGAGTTAAGTACAGAGCCGGCGCCAGAGCAGTCGACTTAGGGGGGCCAAAGTTTGAAATTAAGCACAAAAGCCGCTGTCTTCAAAAGAGAAAGCTTGTTAATTGGGGGGCCTGCCTGCCCTTGGCGCCGGGCCTGGTTAGGGACAAAAAATTAAACAAAGTTTTTCAAAAAATTGTTCAAAAAGCATTAAAACGACTACATCCTCTTATTTCACATGCACAATGAAATCAGCTTTACTGTGGATACCGCCTCTCCCAAAAGTCTTTTTCCTTCTCATCTCTACTACGAACAAGCCGACCCTAGAAATCTTACCCAAGCCTTGCATGGGCCTGATGGTCGCAAACTGCACTGCAATGGAACTGTTACGCTTATCTTGGATTTCGAAGATTTGCCTCATCAAGCATTGCTGCACCGGTTCGCCACAGTTTCTCAGTTGCCAATGTTGAAAATACAATACTGGGCATGGTTGTATTAAAGGGGAGGTTCGGTGCCAACAATCAAAAACTTATATGAAAGGATTTTTTACACTGAATTCTTTTGTGAATATTGCCGAACTGAAAAAGCTTTTGTTAAAAGCCTATTAGGTTATTTAAAATATACCGATAGGTGGCGCTACACAAGAATGACGTCATTGGAGGGCAAGCTGGATTGTACTGAGTATTTCCATAGCTGCAGCACGCATAGGTTGGTTGTAGAACGTGTCTCAACTGCGTATTCTGGACAAAGGAAACAAACACATTACGATACATATGGAAGGTAAACAAAGGGAAGGATTTTTGTTTCAACCGTTACATGTTCAGCAGCAATTTCTTTCTAAATATCTTTGTGAATCTTAGTGGTGTAAAGTAACGAAATACTTTTACTTGAGTAGATAGATTACCTAAGTAGTTTTCTTCGGTAACGAGTACTTTTTTAAGCAGTTTTTTTGGCTACTTTTACGTTTACTTAAGTACTTTTAATATAAAGTAACACTACTTTGAAAGTTTTTATGTGGGACAAAATAGACCTTAAGTTACTAGTCTTACTTGAAATCACTCGTTGCACCTAAAATCTAATGCACTATAATTTACACCGTATGGTTATTTCTCTGCTAACGTCTATTTCTCTTCTCTGCTAACACAGCACAACACTTCTTACATTATGAACCAAATTATCGACCCGAGTCCAAAACCACAGCTGCACTGCATAGCTGAAATCCTAATGAAATGAAATGTTGTGTGGTTTTATGGCGCTTTATAACTGCTAAGGTCCTTTAGCGCCAAGACTAAATTTTGTCAAGAATTCACTGACGTATTTTTATTCTCTATTTATTCATCCTCCGCGCTACACTTAATTGCTGAGCGTTTAGCAAGTGTAACAGCAGATACCAGTTTTAAAATCTTTGGTGTGACCCGACTGAGAATAGAACCCAGTCTACCAGCTTCCAAGGCAAACGCTCTTAACCACTTGGCCATAGCGCTGATTCTAACTAAAGCCAGGTTTACACTTGCACGACTTTTGGCCACGATTTCGTCGTGGCAAGTCGTGCCATGTTTGGGGCACGAACTGGAAGGCTTCCGCACTGTTCACGACTAGTTCACGCATAGTTCACAACGAGTTCAAGAGCAGTTCAAGAATGCGTGCTCATCACTACACGACGAGTTCACGCATAGTTCGCGTATAGTTTACGCACTTCGCGCAGTGGCACGACGAGTTCGCGCAATTTGGATGGTGTCGTGCGAACTTGGACGCGCCACATAAAATGGGGCACTCCAATTTCTGGTTCTTTTTGGATTGACTGAGAAAAAGACAACATGTTGAATGCTAGAGACACAATCATTGCAGAGAAGAGAAGATGCCTCTATCTGAAAGCTTGATAAGGCTTTAATTTCGTTGCTTCGCAAGACAAAAACCAAAACAAAAATAAATTTTTAAGAAAAAAAATTTCGTTTCAAAAGTACCGAAAATCGGTACCAAATAACGATATCGTCGTTACTTTTTCAAAAATGTACCGTTATCGGTACTGACGGTACTTTTTTCGAAAAGTATCGGTACCGATATCGTCGATACTTTTAAAGTACCGAGTGCCCAGCTCTGGCAAGTTCCATCTTACAGTATTGTCGCCGGTGTAGTTGAAGGCAAAAAATTCGAAAGCTAACAAGTTTGTCACGGTGCACCTAAATTTTTAGACCTAGTACAATCAGATTGCTTTTTTATTCTCTAGAGCAGTGGTTTCCTACTTATTATATTAACCGCACCCTAAAAAGGTTGAAGATATTCTCGCACCCATCACAATACATGCGGTTCAAGGTGTACAGAATAAAAAACTGAAAATCCCTTGATTAAACTGCTGCATCACATCCTGTACTGCTGTATCACACCCCTAAGGGTTGCAGGAACCTCCCGTTGGAAACTCTGCGCTAGAGCTTGTTTTCATTATTTTACTCTTTTTCCCACAAAAAACGACGATGGTGCTTTCCAAGGAAATTCAGGTTACATTTCGTAGTAACTGCAAAATACAGTAGTTTGATTCACACCAAACTGCGGTGTGGTTTGTTGTCTCCACGCAAAGGTGTCCAACAACTGCATGGAAGAACTACGAACCTTTACAACTGTGGATATTGTAACAACAAGGCCCAATTGCCTTTTTTGTTTACAAAAAGTTGAGTTATTTATTCTTCTCCGCATTTTCGTATTATGAAAAGTGGCCGAGAAACTGTGCATCAGTAGCGTGGCCAGAAATTTCGAAAGAAAAACTGCAAAAAACATCAAAAGAGTCTGGTATGTTTCAGTCACTTAGCAACATTTGATCTTAAAAGCACTGCATGACTTCGTAGGAACGTGCTTACTTTTTTTTACTCGTTATTCTTGGGCTGTTGTCAACATGTTTAGTTGCTGCATAACATCCGCTTATGCAATAATGCTATAACGTATGGCATAACAACCACAATCCTACTTAAAAGAGCCATTTAAATGCGATTTTAGAGCGTCTGTTCTTACATGGCGACCGTCGTAAATGGTAATTAGATTAGCAATGCGCCGTAACAAGTCTATGCTAGGTTGTGAGCATGAAGTTTTTATCCGAACCAAACAGTACAACTTGAACAGCTTAGGGAGAAAAATAAAGTCACAGTAATTCTCAAAACTGGATTTTTCAACAACATAAATTCAGCTGTCATCATCAGTAGTGTAAGCAAGGCAGGCGCGGAAATAGACAATAAGAGACGCAAGGGCTAGGCCAGGGGTGTCCAACCTTTTTGGCCAAAGGGCCACATGCAATTTACGAATGATTGCGCGGGCCACCGGAGTGTTTACTGCTAAGACGCTACTAAAGCTCTAATCTTAGAAATGTGTATTTTTACAATTATAAGAACAATAAACGTACCAACAGTAAATTCAACAAAGTTTTTGCTACGCGTCGACATTTCAATGTCAAGTTTGGCACTGTTTTTTTCTAACAAGCTTGGCAATATTCGGCAAGATCGAACGATTTTCTTCTCGACTAAGTCGGTTTCCGACCAAAAAATTCGAGATTTTCACGTCTCAGACAGAGGCGCACCCAGGATTCGGCAAAGGAGGAGGGCACAACCGAGGTTGTGGGGGCGAAGCAGGCAAAGGGGGTCGGTTTTCACATAAAAAAAACACTCATTTCGCACTTTTTTAACGAAAAAGGGCATGCAGTGAGTGCAATTACTCGTGACAATACAAAAATATTTTCGCAGCTTACGGTATGTCTAAAAGCAGAAGCATGGCTAAAATAAGCGAAAGGAGGCTGCAACCATTATCAGTTTGAGAAATTATACTGTAGACTGAAAGTTAGGTCTTAGCACCTTGTTACAGAGCCAAAGGGGGGCATGGCACCGTGCTCCCCCTTCGTGCGCCTATGGTATAAATTCGGATCGTGACCAAATCAAAATCAAATCTTCGTTATACTCGTGGTATTACGCCAAAGCGTGTAACAAATTCGCCGGACCCATTTCCGCGGCTCAGCGCCCGGGCCACACAGCTCCGAAGAAACGTCGTAGCGGTGGCGAGCCGCTGGCAACACTGTGCCGATTTGACCGAGCCAGGATGTGAACCCTAGATCTCCCGCATCGATAGCGTGTGCGCTAAGCAGTTGAGCTAACGGCCGGTCCAATCTAGTTTATTACTAACTACTTTTGAAGCACGAACACAATTTTGTGTAAAGAATGCGAACGTAACAATATCGAAAATGTGATGCGAAACAACTTCCATTGTGATGCAATAAAATTAACTTACAAGAAAGCAAACATTAAATGACAATTTCTCGGAATGTAAGCTCACCATAAATTACGTAGCAATTAAGTTGATAATATCGGTAATTTCGGAAAAGTCCCGCGGGTCACATGTGGCCCGCGGGCCACGGGTTGGACACCCCTGGGCTAGGCTATGTTGATTTCAGGTATGCCACTAGTGATTATAGATTGGTGATCTGACTCACCTCCAAGTAATTGAAGCTCGCCATGCTCGATCTCCAAAACAAAAAAGTCTTTCTCTAATCGTGTCTAGCCCTTTCGTAAGTGACGAGGCCCTTGTTTCTCCGAGGCCTTAGGCTTCAGCCTGCTTAGCTTATTATTGGTAAATCCGGCTTTGAAGCAAGGCAATGCAAAACTGAAAGTTGTTTCTTCACTGACAAGGATTACCCGTAGCTATTCTACAGAGATAGTTAAGTAAGCCAAGCGGCTGTTTGCATCTCAAAATTCCTAAAAAAATTGCAGTAGATTTCTATGAGGTTGGTCCAGTTCAGTCAAGAACGGGAACGAGCTTTGCGTTGCATCCTTGGACTAGGAGACTACATTATACTTATTTTGCGGCGCCCTTACCAGCTCCATTTAGTTTGGGCTGCTGGACAAGAATTAATTGTCAGTCACTTTAACACAGCAGGTCCTCATTGTTTTAAGCCAGGGATACTCAACTGAAGGCCAAAAGCGCAAGATTTATTAACCTGTTCCACAAGTAAATTAATAATGAACCACTTAATTACGACCAGGGGACAACTGTAGTCAGAGGCGGATTAACAGATCGCGGGGCTCGGGGCAGATAAGAGTGAAGTCCACAATTTTCCGCCCACAATCAAGTGTAGAGCAAAAAAAAAGGTTACACACCCTCAGATGTCCATTATTCCGCCCAAAACCTAGTGAAGACCAAAGAAAAGGTCATCACATTTATCCGCGGGGCCCCCCAAAGCGCGGGGCTTGGCATGCCCATTGCTTAATCCGGCCCTGACTGCAGTCGCTAAGAATGAACCACCGATTGAAAATTTTATTGCTGAGCAGGGGCCAAGGGGGGGCAGGTGTTAAGAGTGTCTAGAAGGGAACCACAAACCATAAAAGGTTAAGATTCACCGTCTTGAGCTCTTCCTCAATCTTTTGCTTTTTTATGTTCCTGAAATGTGAATGAGGGCCAAAATTTTTAGGCAGAAGTTATATAGGCGAGATAAAGTTTAAAGAAAACGCTGCACAATGCACAATTGAGCCTAAAAATTATTTTTTTTCAGCATTAATTGTAACTTTGTTAAAAGTTGTATGCAGCCAAATTTGATTACTTTTTAGTTTTGTTGGTTTCGTTTGAGTTAATGATGTTAAAGCTTGTGATACTGATTTTTCTCTTCGTATGTTGTGAGGGAATGATTTATCCTCTTTCCTTCCATACCACTACCAGTCAAATTGTAAAACATAATCCTTATAGCAACCCGGAGGTCTTCGAAGCAACCTGGAAATTCAATTTCTCGTTCATACTTTCTTATGGTTCCATTGGTTCCCCTGATGCTTGTACCAAATCAATTGGAATTTTAGCCAGGGATGTGGTTGCCAAAGAGAAATACGCTTTGACATGTAGGCTAATTTTTACGCTTCAGTTGTAGAGTTATTTATCTTTTCCATGTACAGGTACCATGACAGAAAGTAGTGCTGGGTTTTTATAGGGGGAGTGAAAGAACAAAAAATGCTTGTTTCATGCAAAGATGCGCCTGTAAGCTAAACTAATCAATTTATTAATACGTGATTATCTAGGGGGCTTCACCCCTCGCCTCTGTGTTTATTAATGTAGTCGTTGATATTTAGGGGTATTGGGAGTCACAAAATAGTGTTCTGCATTCAAAAAAACGCCGTTGTTTGAGGAATTGATTTGGACACATTAATGCGCGAGAGACTTGTTTATGCACTAGTTTTTGAGTTCATTGAGTTAACCCGCCAAATCGACTGTTAAAATTTATATTCAGTTATTTTGAGTTGAAGATTTTAGATTTTAGCCGGGATTGCTTTTGGTAAAATTTCTCATTCGAATTCGCTCACTCAAGTAACTTAATTGTAACATCAATTTATAGTCGCTTTATTCTGCCCATTAATTTTTATCATTTTTTCCAAATAGGACTTAACCCTTAATAAAGAGTTTATAGTTGGATCAAGACTGCAACGATATGCTAGAAGTGAAAATTGAGAGTATCTTTGGCGGTCCGCCCAAGTAATAGTTTTACCAAAAAAGATCAAGTGTTGCGACGGTTTCGTAACAGTGGTCGCATGCTAGCCTACTCATGCGTTGACGAAGTGTTTAAAGACTTAGTAATCGAGTTCACCCTATTGATCAGCATGCTTCCCATAGCATGGGCAAAATGGCGCAGCGAAATCGTCCTTCCTATGGGCTCAGATTTGGAGTCTTCGAACCTGAAGTCGATGAGCAGATCGCAGATCCCGATATTTTGCCCATACAATGGGAAGCATGCTGATCAATATCGTGTCAAGCAGCGATGGCGGAAGCATTTCTAAAACGGGGCGGGGGGAGGGGGCAAAAGCGATGACCAAATTTCCTTCGCCTACAACCCATATTTAGCCTATCCACATGTGACATGTCCAATTTATGTGGGCTTAGACCCACGGTTCTTGCTTCTATAGTTTCTGCATCACAATTGAATTTTTGATCTAATTTGAATTTATGACGTCAAAAATTTAATTGTAATGCAGAAACTGAAACCAAGAACCGTGCGTCTAAAACCCACATAAATTGGACATGTGGACAGGGTAATGGTGTAGCTAAAGCTTATTGTTTTAGCAACTCCAACAGCTATTGTAAATACCATAATCGTCCGTAAAGCCTCTATTTGAGCGCCACTATAGGGAAGGATTGAAAAATAGAGCGCCACCCTCTAATTCAGGGGTTCTCAAACTTTTTTGCACGTTGACCCCTAATTTAAACATAAAATTTTCTATAGACCCCCTAGCCTAGCTTAACAATTACAAGGAAACAAAATACGTCAAAATAAAGTCGAGTTTTTAACTGAAATGCATGCTAAAATAATACGCAACCAGACAATGTGCTTAGGACCACAGATGCAAGGATAACATAAAACGTAACTGTCAGTGCAGCACAACCGTTTCTCTACTTTTAAGCTATTTACTGTGGCTATCTCTCACTGCATACGCTAACTGCTGTGCCCGCCAGTGTAACAACTGAGCCACATTCACGACGATGCTGTTTGTGATGTAACAAGGGAAAAGAACAGTTTTCATGAAGCCATCACAATAGATGATTTAATAAATAAACTTGTTAAAACAAATGCACCTTTAAACTACTGTAGCTGAGATTCAGTCAGCCCTCTTAATTTCGTTTGATTTGTTCTAAAACGTCTTTTACATTCCTTGGCGGGTTGATGATAATTTTGAGTTGGAGGCTTTATTGCTCCAGTCAGGAGCATATTTAAGGGGCATTGGGCCATGGCCCTCCCTTTTGACTCTGCCTTTTAGTAAAAAAAAATAAAACAAATGGTGCCTAGTGACTGAAATATGGCGAACTCTTTTGATGTTTTCTGTAACTTATGGCCAGAGGGGTAGGATGAGGGATATGCATCCTCCCACCAGCCATTTTCCAAAATGTTTGTGGTATATACAGTTTTTTCATAATTTTGAGCCTTTTTCGAGTCTTTGATAGCAATAAGCTTTATGCCTTAAGTAACACATAGTCGAAAATGTGCGAACAAAATGCATCATATTTGGCGAAGCACTCAGAATTAGGGGCAAAAACTTTAAACAAAATTTGGCTGAAAATTATTCAAAAAGCACTAAAATATCCATTAGTGCATGTAAATTTTCAAAATTTTTCCGGGGGAGCGTGCCCCCAGATCCCCCTAGAGCTTTTTTTGTTTCACAATCAATTTTAAATTTGTTCTGTCGAAAAAATGCGCTTGAAAAATGTGGAAAATCATGGCCTCCCCTTTGGAAATTTCTCACTACGCCACTGGGTCCAGTAGACCCCAGCAGTTATTCATTGACCCCATTCGACCCCTTGGATGGTCCAATTGACCCCTGGGGGTCGATATCGACCACTTTGAGAACCACTGCTCTAATTGAACACCACCTATCATGCCACTGCAGGGGAAGGTAATGAAAATGATGAGGACGGCCACCGGGACGTGTCACCTGATTTTCCGCAATGAATTATTGATTGCTTATCAGTAATTGTGCTACGGCAGATGTTTTTTTTTCTTTAAAGGTTAAATGATAACTCTGTTTTAAGTTTTTTCTTTTCATTAATTAAATTTATTTTCCCATAATTCTGATCAGCTAGTCAAAAAATATAGCACCATCCTCCAACTGAACACCATCTCTATTAGAACGCCAAAATAGGAGAAGAGAACAAACAAAACAAACAACTGACGTTATTTTCAAATTATATTGAGCTGAAAATTCAACAGTAATTGAGGGAGACTGCGAAGTGAGCTCGCGCTCTTCGAGTCAGCAGCCACCCGTTATATATGTCAAATGCAATCGGCTCCAGCAGCGAATCGAACCCGTCACGTAGGATCTGTCACCCGCGCGCGGTACCGCTAGGCCATGTCGCTGACAGAAGGTGGCAAACAACGCTCTGTTTTTCATTGATTTGACCCGACTCGGAATTTAACCCGAGTCTACAGCTCAAGAGACAGACGCTCCATACCACTCGGCCATCTGAGCTGTAAAGAGCCGCGGGTTGGCCACCCCTGTAGTAGGGTATACAATACATTGGTGGAGGGGCCTAGTTTTGAGTTTAGTTGCTGTTGCTTACTATAAACGACACTTACGACAACTACTGTACCTCGCCTCGTCTCAAAACGTGCTGTAAAATGCTTTTTCCATACTGAAAGCTTAGATCAGCGATTCTCAATCTCTTCTGGGCTGTGGCCCCTTGACTGTGCTTCTAAAGGACCGTCGCCCCTTAAGTGTGTGAGTTTAAAAATCCCGGTCATCTATTATAATTCATTAATGATCCCTACCATCGTGGTTCCCAAGACAAAATTGTGCTCTGTGGTCTCTTTGGGGGGCCAAGGGCCACGGTCGAGAAGTTGGGAACGGTCGAGAAGTTGGCTTAGATGCTACCAATCGCTGATTTTTGCCTTTTATATGTTAAGGTGCTCAATTTGACATTTACAAGCCGCAAGTTATTTTTTTGCTATAACAAGATTGCACTTTTTCTCTTCCCCCACTCCACAAACAAAATTTTAGAGAAAACATCTCTGGATTGAAGCTCTTTCCTGGGTTTCAATTTCGATGGTAGGCCTGTTAAGTTTCAAATACATTCATGCAAAGGTATCGTTGTGAAAATAAACGCGTAAATTAAGTCCCCAAGAGCGTCCCCTGAAAAAAAGTAGGGGGGTGCAGGACCTTCCCGCTTCTGCCACCTATGGTGTCGAGTTACAGCGTTCTAATCGATTTTTTTCGGGAACGAGACAGGCAGGTAGCTAGCCACGAATCGCAAAAAAGGAAAGATTTGTTGTTAAAATTTGAGGTCAGTCCAACCCTAAACTCTAAGAAACATGATCATGAGTTTTGGCAAGAGAATTTCGTATGTTCCTAAAACTACTGCACAACCACTTTTTATCATTCAATGGGTCATTGAGAGTTTATAATCGCTCTACTTTGTTATGCACGTAACCATTTACTCTTGTTTACACTTCATATGGCAGAGTGTCGTACGAGGATTGTTTGACACAACCATTTTATGCAGTGCTTGATTCATTCGGCAAACCAGAGAGTGGAATCTTGAGCGGGAATACGAAATTGATTGGTTCCTACAGTCAATGCATGAACACCCAAGTACCAGAATTCAACGCAAAATTCTGTACTCTTTCTTTCGGAGAAACAACTGCGCTGGTATGTGATGGTTATTATTTTATTTTAGATTTTTGTGAGACGCGAGTTAGATAGATACACTGACATCCACGAATGCATAAGGCTATTGGTAGTTTGTATCAACAGTTTATTCTCCTTTCGCGAGCGTGCAACGAAAGTGCTATGAAATAGTGTAAGTTTAGGCTTTTTTGGGTGTAAAAAATTATCGTGTCTTACATACAAATCTTCCTTCGCTTTTTTGCTGATTTTATGCTATATAAGCCTATACAGAGCCGGCACCAGAGCAGTCGACTTGGGGGGGGCCAAGCGTTTATCAGGGGGGGCCAAAATTTGAAATTAAGCATAAAAACCGCTGTCTTTAAAAGAGAAAGCTTGTAATTGGGGAGGCCAAGCATGTCGATTAAGGGGGCCAGGCCTCCCTGGCCCCCCTTTAGCGCCGGCCCTAATCCTATAGGTGCGATCACACTTACTGAGACGCTGAGACCTTTAAGCCATTGTGCAGGTTTATCTTATTAAGACATCACGTCTCAATGACTTTGTGCAAATGCGATGTCATAATAAGATAAATCTGCCCAATGTCTCAAAGGTCTCAGCGTCTCAGTTAAGCTGTGATCACACTGAGACGTTGAGATCTTTGAGACATTGTGCAGGTTTATCTTAATATGACAAGACTTTGTGCGGATGTAATGTCATAATAAGATAAATCTGCACTATGTCTCAAAGGCATTAGTTAGTGTGATCGCACCTTATCTCTGCCTTCTGCCAAGCACTGCAAAACATCCTCTCCAAGAACGTAACAACGAAACTTAGATAGGGGTAGGTAGAGTGTTGAAGCAATAACTTTGCTTTCTGAGAATCTTAGGTAAACGGTTAGCGCAATTGTTAGGCACATCGCTGCAGGAGGTCTGGGGTTCAATTCCCAGGCTGGTCAAATTCAACGCACTCGCTACCGCTGCGATGTTTCTTTGAGCTGTGTTGGTGTTGCCCAGGCGCTAAGCCGTGGAGATAGGCCCCGCCCCTCGTGACACGCTTCGGCGTAGGCTGATAGGCTTACCACAAGTATGATGAAAATTTAATTTTGATTTGAACAATTAATGTTCCGTCGGTCACACAGGGCCTTTCAACTCATCGGTGTTGGGTATTTGGCAAATTTTCTAGACATAAGCAGGGGCGGATCCAGATCGAGTTTTTTAGGAAAACTAAGCATAAAAAATAGCGATTTTGTGCATCTACGTATATCGAAGTAGCAATAGTGGCCTTTGAAATGTGCAGACTATGCAATTACGCAGTGCCCACCCAAATGCTATGTCGCAGTAAATACCCCCCTCATATGATTTGCCGCGCTAAAAATTCGAAATACATTGTACTTCGACTTGGCCCGGGTCGGGCACGGGTGGTCTTTTTTTCTAGAGAATGCCCTTGCATTGCCCTGCTTGAGTAAGGTCGCCAATGCAAAGTAGTACAATGTATTAATATGCACAAATAAAAATTTTGAGGAACGAGTTTGAGCTTTCTTAGTGCCTCCCCCACCATCTCGTTGCGCCAATGATAAAAACCACAATAAAATTACTAAAATTGTTGATCTTTTTTGCAACACTGACGTGACATTTCCAGCAGCGCAGTTAAGGTTTTTCAAGCCGAAAAACATAGTTTGTTTTTTAATCTGAATTGATTTTTAGGAAAAAATAGCTTTTGGTCCAGCTTTTAGTCTTGTTCTTGGAGGTTGTTACCCAGAAAGTTGCTCAGAATCTCATATCTCGTTGTTGTATGAACCTCTGGTAAGCAAAACAAACTTATCAACGAAAATTACCTGTGTGGGTACGAAGACCACGTGGAATACCAAAGACACAATAGTGTCGTGAGTATTGTTAAGCAATTTCCATTTCGGCTGTAGCCTACCGATAACCAAGAATCGTTTGTTTGAGGTTTGTTGGAAGCAGCTCAAACTGCCGAGTGGTAAGAGCGTCTGCCTTTTGAGCTGTAGACTCGGGTTTGATTACGAGTCGGTCAAATCAATGACTTTAAAATTGGTTTTCACAGCTTCTCTGCTTGACAATCAACATTCAAGGGACAGTGTGGAGAACAAGCCGGTAAGTTTACTTGTTGCGTCGTTGGGAAAAACACTTAGTAGCATACCGGTATTTATTCTCCTATCACGAGAAAGCTATCAAAGCGCTGTACGAGCCCGCTTAGGAGTTGCCACTCATCTGTCTACCACACCAAGATGGGGGAATCCCGCTAAGTGCCTTTCCCAACGGCACAACAAGTAAACTTGCCGGGCGGGATTCCCTCATCTCACTTGGCGGGATTCCCCCATCTTGGTGTGGTAGACAGATGGCTGGTTACTCCTAAGCGAGCTCCTTGTGGTGCTTTGATCGCTTTCTCGTGATAAGAGATTAAATATAAATGAACTAAACACAAACCTATATATTTACTATTTTGCCTTGAAACTAAGACAACTTTCGACAAAATTAAAAAAGGGCAGTTCGCGAGCTTTAGGCGTTTCATCACCTTAGATGTAGGGAACAATATCCTACCAGCCTCAAATGTTGGGCCAGCGTTGGCGTAGCAGGAAATTTTCAAAAGGAGGGGGGCATAAGCTACAGAAGCCATAAAAGACTGGCATATATTTTTTTTTTACTAAAAAACAAAGTTAAAAGAGCATTGCACTGCGCAACTACTCCCCCAATACGCTACGGCGTGCCAGGTATACATTTATTCAGGTGGAACAACTCAGTAGCGTAGCCAGGATTTTGCAATGGGAGGGATTGAGAATGACGTCACACTTGACCATACGTTGTATAATGACAAAAGATGGCCTCAAATTTAAGAGAGATGTTTTAAACTAAAAATACCGAAGGCAGTTAATGCACAATTATTGTAAGGAAGTCAAAGGAATGCTTTGTGATGAAACTGGTAAAACGATATTCAAATGTAAGCGATTTAGTTCTTTTTTGAGCTACGTGAATCATTTTCGCTTGAAATCGTTTAGCCGTTTTTATACGGAAGGTCTGAGGGGCCGAAGCAGTTGCGTGTACAGGAGCGGCACTGCCCTGCTAATAAAACAATCGTTGCATCGTGAAGCGCCATTGATCTATTACATCACTCAGAAAACAGCGCTACACTGGCACTGCTGCGTGCAGTGGCGGATCCAGGGTTGGAAGGTGAGAGCGACCATCCTTTCCCCTTAAAACAGAGCCGCAGCCAGGGGACGCGGGGGGGCTCCGCCCTCTCTGGAAAAATTTTAGCCTCCTTAAAAATTCGGCTATTTATACGTGTATATTTTGGTGTTCACTGCATGATGTGTAGTAAATTCGGCAAAAATTGGTAAATATGAGTTGATTGATTTTGATTTCTTCGTTTTTATCCTTCTGTCACGAGAAAGCGACGGAGACGCTATGCATAGGACAAATCCAGACTCGCGCAGGAGTTGCCCTTGTTTCCGAGTTTTCCGCTTGAATTTTGCTTCTCACTTCTTCAATTTCCTGCTTGTTAGATTCCACCAAGCAGAGATAATTGTCGTGAAGCATCTTATCCAGGGACGCAACAACGAAGCTTGGGTGGGAGTTGAACCATCAACCTTGCGATTATCGCCGTCGTAAAAATGACGCTCCGAACCACTCGGCCACGCTGCCCACTACGTGGCCGCGCTGCCGGCCACACGTGTTAAATGCGTGTTAGAAAATTATTACGCGAAACTCTTCGTATTACCCGAAGCTGAGGTATTAATCTTATTTTTTATCATAAACAAGTCACATCAAAAATTCATTCCACTTTTACGTATTCCGGTATTACTGTCTTGAAGACCCGAAATCAGAAGGGACGCGGAAAAATTTTGCCCTGTTCTTTACTCAGTTACTTAGTTTTTTTAGTCGGTTAAAGTGTGATAGGATATAATTCATCTTGTTTGTATAAAATATAAATTGAATTAAGCGAACCTGCAGTTCTCAGAAAAAGCCGCGTTATACCTACAAGCTCGCCTGGTTTAATAAGGTATTTTTTACAACCTGGTGCAGAAACCAATGAGAGCTGCTTGAATTACAATTAATTGCCTATAGGTCTGTAGACTGTATCTTTGCTCAGTTTGGGTGTCATCGCAGTCACCAATAATAATAATTTAACGTAAAAAATCAATTTCGTTTTGCATTGCACTCTTGTTAGCGAGTGACTGTAAGTATTGTGGAGGAAAAAGTGGATTATGAGTGGCTTGGCAGTAAAGCATTCGGCTCTTGGTCGTTAGGTTGAGAATTCGATGCCCTTTACCGTTGCTGTATAACCATGCTACCTCTGTTTATGTTGGTATTGTCCTACGTCGGTGCTTCATTTCTGTTCTCCGTTTTTGTTTTTTTTTAATAAAGAACTTGTGTGCACAATGAAGATACGAAAAAGAAAACTCATACGGGTAGATACTAATCACTGTAATCAGTGCGTCTGCGCTTTGGAAGAAAACCCTACTTGGTCGGTAAACGACAGCAAAGTGTGCGAACTTCGACTTCCCGGAAATGTTGCAGCAATGCGTCCAAGTTGAATCAAATTTTTGCCGAGTGGTTTGGTTTATTTTTTATTGACGTCCGTTTTGAACAAGAAAAGAAAAAAGTTTTCCTTCGGTTTTTATCTATGATGTCACAATAATCCGGCATTGCAAAAATTTCGTCCCTAGCCATGACCTTGCTGGGCGAGGTCTATTTTCTTGGATTTTTGCTGGATTGGATAACCAAATGGACAAGTTTGTCACCAGAATTCCTTCCTCTGCGAGATCTTCCTCCAACGCGGCTTCGTGCTTTCCTTTGTCATCGCGAAGCACACCGTAATGGGCATTTTAGCGTTTTTCGAACAACTTGTAACCCAAATTTTGTTCTTTTGCTCCTGATTAGAGTCCTTCATCAAATATACTGCATTTTGTTCGCAGATTTTCGATTTATGCGTGGCTAAAGGTCTGTTTGCACTAACCGCGATTTTAATCCGATTTGTTGTCGTACGAAATCTTTTCCATTTTTTGACATAAGAAGTTGGTGGAAATATCTTCCACGCAACTCGAACTCCAACAGTTTTGCTTTTTATCGGTTATTTTGTAAAGCACCTTACGCTTGTTTTCTAAAATGCCACGCAAAGTGACGTAGTTTTACGTCATAAGTTTTAACTGTTTCGCGGTCTGCGTCACCTTACGTACGAAAAGTCGCATCACATTCTGTGTAAACACACCGTAAGAATTATTGTTGAATGTTAAGAGGTTCGAAATTATGGAAAAATTTTATTCATCAAAACATTGTTGAAATTGGTTGCTGGGGGGGATGTATCCCCCACATCCCCCCTCTGGATCCGCCACTGAAGGTAATTGTTTATCATTGTCGCAAAATAGGTAAGGATTATCCACGAAGGACAAAGAACTATTTTGCTGACAGGATGATCGATAAGTACTGAATGATAGACCGTATGAAGTCACTAGGGTTGGATTTAGACAATGAGAGGCGAGAGACCCTAGGCTATTTGATCAATGAGGCCCAAGTGATCAATGATTAGACTCATCTCTACGCATATTAAATTCTTGAAGGTCGATTTCCAAAACAAGAAAAGGTCTTGATAGTCGATCTCCAAAATAGGCTTTCCTTGTTCGTGACGAGGCCCCTTATTTCTTCGAGGCCCCAGGTTTCAGCCTGCCTAGGCTATTGGTAAATCTGCCCCGAAAGTAATGCGCACTTTGAACTGACCTAACAGAAAAAAAAAAACCTTCACCAAACGAATGTAATAACACGACCCAAGCTTAACTCACTTAGCTGAGGTACTCACCGTAACGTACACTTCAGCAACACATGCTTCTTCGCTCACTTTCAAACACTCTTAAACCAAGGCTAAACCCTTCAGCATACAACAACTTGCTTAACTCCACACACGACTAATTACGCTCAAAAAAACTACGCCAGTATAAGGCTCGAATAATAAAGCCAGCAAAACATGTTAATTTATACTCGAAAGTCAAATTCAAGAATGTTCTATAACCAGTTAACCAGGACATCGAACCGCTTGAAATATTGCTCCGGTTTAGGTTCAGGTTCCGCAAAATTTATTTTTAGCGGTTCATCTCAGGTTTAGGTTTTTCGTGGTTTGATTTTGCAGGTTCAGTTCCGGTTAAAAATAGGTTCAGTTCCGGTTAAAAATACTTTCAATTATCGGATTCAGGTTCGGTTCATTCTGCAGAAGCAAAAATTGAAAGGTTCAAATTCGGTTTGGGTTCAAGAATTTGCACTTTTTAGATGCTACTGATGTAGCTCATAAAGGATGTCCTCAGGGGCAGAGATAACCTTAGATTACCTACAGATGTCCTTAACCGAGGTTGTAGCCACCATATCAATCATTCTTAGGAAAAATCTTCGTAAGAACACCCACAATTTAACGTAACGTATGCTTTTTTAGTCCAAACTTTGAGAGTAAAACAACAAAACTTCCACTGACGCAGCCAAACCATTAAAACATAGAGATTCGATCTACCACTTCACTACTCTCAAAACACTACTGCACCAGCGAGGCAAGTCACAAACTCAACAGGCAGCATGCACTTAGCTCCTTATCGCTATTTGGCAAATGAAAATTTCAACAACTATATATTGGCCGAAGCAAAGAATATAATACGCATATAAAACAGGGAAAGCCGAAACAGCCAAAGTATCAATGCTATAATTCTTATAGCATTAATGGCGCAGTCCAAAAAAGGCACTCCGCTCAGGGTTTAGGTTAGACAAAAATTATTTCAACGGTTCAAATCCGGTTAAGATTCAAGAATTTTGATGACCTTCGGTTCAGGTTAAGTTTACGTCTACTAAGTTATAAAGATTACGGTTCGGTTTGGGTTCAATGAAAGGAAGCGGTTAACGCGGGTTTTCGGTTTACGTTCTGGTTAGGTTCGACGCCCTGTCTATAACATTCTAATAAAGAAACAAGAGAGGAAAGAAATCATATGACATGCGAAAATTCACACGCCAACTCAAAACATCATTGTTACGTCACCAGAGCAAAACTACAGCTGCATGGCTGAAATTACGAAATATCAAGAGCCGCCTCGAATATTCTCGAAGTAAACGGTAGTATTACATCATATTACAACTTGTACGAAACCATCCCCGAGTAAATTTTAAAAAACAACATATCGGTCTAAAACAGGAGTAGTCAACCTTTTTAACACTAGGATCATTTCCAAAAATGTAATGTTAACTGGGGGCCGCACTGCAGATAAAGCTGGGTCTTCACCTCCACAGAGTCCTTTTTTTTCCACTAAAAATCGGTGAAGACCAACAAAAAGGTCTTCACGTCCAGCACAGAGTCCTGTTTTTTCTTAGAAATAAGCAAATAAGCACATCCACGTTACGTTTTCTAAGACATTGCCCTTGAAAGTAAGCACAAATCTTCTAACTGTTAGACGAGGAGGAAGGGCCAAACAAAAAGTGGCAAAGGGCCGGATGCGGCCCGTGGACCGCACGTTGCCCGCCGCTGGTGTACAACCTTCTGGAACAGTGCATTGGGAGAGGAAAACAGTGTAAATTATCATATCGTTTCAACATCTACGCACAAAATTAAAAAGCTAATGACAAATTCTTTTAAGGTTTGATTGATTGATTGATTGATTTCTTCATCTTTATCCTCCTATCTCGAGAAAGCGGCGGAGGCGCTATGCGTAGGACGAATCCAGACTCGCTTAGGAGTTGCCTTTGTCTCCAAGTTTTCCGGTTGAATTTTCTTCTGACTTCTTTAGTTTGCTGCTTGCCAGATTCCATCAAGCAGAGATAATCGTCGTGAAGTATCTTATCCAAGGACGCAACGAGGCTAGGTTGGGAGTTGAACCGTTAACCTTGCGATCATGGTTGTCGTAAAAACGACGCTCCAAACCACTGCGCCACGCTGCCGACAAACGTGGCGCAGTGGTTCGGAGCGTTGTTTTTACCTCTATGAATTTTTTTCGAAACGAATACTGTAGACAAATTGATTGACCTTTGCTAAATACCGCATTTGTTCATAATGGATATCTGTTTTATATTCAGGTTTAGCTTGGGCATGTTACCTGCTCGCCACACGCCAAGAATTATACCGAAGCGTGTAACAAGTGGTGGGATCAATTTCCGCGGCTTAGCGCCTGGGCAACACAGCTCCGAAGAATCGTCGCAACAGTGGCGAGCCGTTGGCGACACTGTGTCCGATTTGACCAGCCCGGAAATCGAACCCATGACCTCCCGGACTGATAGCGATGCGCTTAACAACTGCGCTAACAACAGCTTTCGAATTGGAGGAGCACTGCTTCTGGTAAAAAAATGTTGCGCGTTAAATTACATGTAGTATAATAATAAAATTTTGCTTGCAGATCTGTTGTAGCAAAGCTTACCTACATGACTCAAATTGTTAAAGAGACCTTGCGTTTTTACCCAGCAGCCCATGCTGTCTCGAGAGATCTGACTGAAGACACCTTGCTTTCACATCGATTCAATAAACACAAAGAGTTTCTTTTGAGAAAGGGAACAACTGTATGTAATTGTAGACATATACGCTCTGCACAGGTACCCTCACGTTTGGAAAAATCCTGAAGTGAGTTGAATTTAATATTTGACTAGAGGGGAGATGGATAGAGCCTCTGTCTCTCAAACAGTATAGTTTCGGATTTCATTCCAAGTCAGGTCAAAGCTGCAGATTTATTTTAATGAGCACAGCTTCCCATCTTGACGTTAAGTCTTAAAAAGACAGAGCAAAGAACAAGCCGGCAAGTTTAGTTTTTGTGCCTTTGACAAATGCATGTAACGAAATCTTTGAGTGGCCTCTGATTGGCAACTCCCAGGCAAGATCATGTAGCGTCTGTCGCTTTCTAAGGATTGTGGAATGAAATGGACAGCAAATAAGTGGTGATTGATTTCTTCATTTTTATCCTCTTGTCACGAGGAAGCAACGGGGCTTAATAAAATATATCCAGACTCGCTTGGGATTCCTGAACTCGAACTTAAACTTGATCTCGAAAAAAGTTGATCGAGTTTTGAACATATCCTAATTCGACAAACATTGCTTGAATATGTCCTAAACCCGATAAAAAATACTTGAATTTAGCAAAAACTCGTAAAAAATTACTGAACTCGAATTTGAATTTGAACACGCAAAATTTAAAATTAAAAACTCGAACTCGGCTAGAATAGTACATCAATCAATTTAACTCAGGATTTTTTGTTTTCTTGTTAAGGTATTAGATCCAGAGCGATTCAACAGCGGAAATATCAAGACTATCCAACCATTTTCTTTCATCTCGTTTGTTGCTGGTTCAAGGTCGGTTTTGCGACAACAAATTGGCGCAAAAATGTATTCATTGCTTGGTCTAACATAAAATTAGCATTTTCCCCGTCCGCTTAGCTCCACTGTTAAGACAATACCATCAGTGCGGGGGGTCTGGGGATCGAATCCCGGGCCGGTCAAAGTGGAATCAGTGTCGTCTGCGGCTTGTCTCCCCTGCTACGTTTCTGTATTGCCCAGGTGCTAAGCCGCGGAGATGGTCCACACCACTTGTTACACGCTTCGGCGTAATACCGCAAGTATAATGAAGATTTGATTTGATTCTTCTTCATGTTTTACCATGTACCGGTAAGACCTTGTTCATACCATGTCACGAATAATGATACCGTGTATTTTTAAAAATTGTATGGGGCAACACTTCGGGATAGCCGAGTTAAAGGTGACATTAGCGCAAGTAATGCGTAGTTCGAGTTGCATTGGGATGAAAATATTCCTCCCATTTCCTTGGATGTCAGGATAACGTTGCTACCCAAAAGAGGCGTGCCACTTCTTATAGAACGATTGGAAAGGTGATTTAAATGTGCCTTTTTCTGTATTATTGCTTTTGATAGTGAAAATCTGTTATATTATCAAAATTTATTGTTGTTTGTTTCTTTTTTTTCTGTTGAAAGTTGAAAATTCAGCTGTCCTTTCAGTTTTGTACTGCCTCGCTATACTGCTGATGATGACAGCTGAATCCATGTTGTCGAAACGTCCAGTTTTGAGAATCACTGTAGCATTATTTTTCCTCGTTATGAACTGACTAAAGTGCTAGCATGGTACAAAACTTAGAGAAGTGTGATATTTTTCTGGGCTGGTAGAGCGTTTTTCTGGTGATATAACCCAAAATAATCATCACGCAATGTTCAACCAAAATCCTCTAATACAGAGTTTCCAACCAGGTATTCTCGCACCCCATGGGGTGTGATACAGCATTTTAACGAGATGCGAAGGGCTTTTCAGTTATTTGTTTTGTATATAAAGTTCTTTCATTTTCAGTTGATTTATTGTCAATTGTTTCAGCACTGCCTTATTGCATGTATTGTAAGGGGGTCGAGAATGGTAGGCCTATCTTGAAATATTTTGAGGGCGGGGTACATCAAAAAGGTTGGGAACCATTGATGTAATTATAGGTTTTTAACTATTTGGTCTTCTGGGAATCCTCAGCCCTGCTGGGAATGCTAATTTTTTCCGCTAATAAATATTTTTAAACTTGAAGCTCTAATATCTAATATCTTTGGAGTACAAAATATGGATTTTTTGAATATTTTAATTACAAAAATAAGAGCCCAAATGATTTAAAACATTTGAATGTTAGAGACGTTTCGATTTAAACTTAAACCATTATCAATCTTATTCAAATAGAATCAATTTGAATAAGATTGATAATTCTATTTCAATAAGATTGATAATGGTTTGAGTTTAAATCGAAACGTCTCTCACATTCAAATGTTTCAAACTGTTTGGGCTCTTATTTTTGTAATTAAAATATCTAATATCTTTTACCATTCGACCTTTCTTACAGAGACAAACAAATTATTCGTTGCACGAGTCTAGTCTTGCGCTTTCTTTTGCTGGTGTAAGTTTTGGAATTTGCTTTGCAGAGGTTGCAAAACCATTTCCCGGCAGTGCTTACGCTTTACAGTAATTAAGAGCTAGTGACTTACTAGAATTAGTTTAATTTTTCAAGATTTTTACTAAGCATTAAATATTTGCTTATTTGTACTTCATAACTGTTTAACGATAAGTCCACTTCGAATAGCTGAAATTATTTGCTCAAATAAGCCGATACCTTGTGATATATGATGAGTCCGGCAAACTTTAACGATCTAGTCTATTTACATTTGTGTTCGTAGCAAGCCATATACTACTGATTCCAAATAAGTGAACTAAGTTTCAACTTCTTCATGACTGAGAACTATTCACAGTTTTTGCAAAAGTTTGCTTTTATTTCAAACAGTTTTATAAAGAGAAGAAAATAAAAGGTTTACTCAGAGGAGGGTATCTACCCGAATACGTACCTCCATATTTTGTTTCGTTCAAGGTTTAAAATTTTGTCAGCAGCATCCTGCTTACAATTGCGACTTGAGGTTTTGAACCAGTAGCCAGTGGATCTAGTGCAGTTGAGATTTATATAAATACGCAATAAAGGTAGTTTCAAGCTTCTTTTTTATTTTGTTTCATTTTTTTCTGAGCCGCATATAATTGCAGCGTAAGTTTTTATATTAATCAAGTTAAAAGTATGTACATTATTAAATATGACCTGGCTGAGCATCGAACCCAGGAAAGCAGCTACGGATTTCAATGCAGCAAGCACTCGGCCAACCCCATGAGCGGCAGTTTTAAAACAACTATAAAATCAACGATGAACAAAGTTGCTGCGGGTGTTTTCCCGACGCCAGTCAATGCTTAAAATTGAGTGAGAGACGTTATGCGAAAAAAAAATCGTTATTTTTATCTTTCTATTGCAAAAAAGCAACGAAAGCGCTACTACAAGTTGACTTAGTAGTTCCAGCCACTTGTCTTAATCCTAAAATTGAGAAAATCTTGAGTCTCTCCCTTTTACGGCGCAACCGAAGTTGCTTTAATGTTTTTTACTCTTCTTGTTGGTGAACGTTAAGCTGGGTGTCTGCGAAAGTCAATTTCTAACTCAGTGGTTTTCAACCTTTTCTGATTCGTGACCCCCTTGACTGTGACTCTGAAAGACCATGGCCCTCTGATGAATGTATGCTAATTAGAAAAGTCCTGATCCAGAAATAAAAATGCATTATACAGCCGTTGATACTACAGTACTTCCAATCTTCCATCATAATTTCTGCAGGAAAATGATGGTTTTTCAATTACATTGCCAACACTCAGTTTCACTCTTCTCAGCATATTTGATTACCGCACAACTTCAAAATGTATGCATCGACAGCCAAACTTTCGAAAATGATAAGAAATTACGCACAACCGCATTAATACAACCACGATGCAACTCGTGTGACTGGGATTCAATGGTAAAATTGAACACTTCTTGCATTTGAATCGTGTGGAAAGGGAAAAAGTCCCTCTTCGCTATATAATACGATTTGCAATACAATGGAAAACGTCTGGCTTGCTTGCGTTCGAAGAAATCTTTCATTTATGAGGCCTAGGCTTATGTATGATATTTTTGAGGCTTATGCTCGTGGCCCCTTAGATAACACTCCGCGGCCCCCTTGGGAGCCCAGGGCCACAGTTGAGAACCCTTGGGATAACTCAACTCGAAATCAAACCGCGCGTCAAACGCTCAAACTCTGACCACTTGGTCAGCTGTTTGGGAAAAAAAAAACAAGTCATTCTGAATGCAAACTTTTGCAAAGTATTATTTTAGGTCAAATTTCTTTTACTGCATATCATTTTTCTATTAGGAATTGCGAGATTCTTTGTTGACTGTTTTTGTGTTGGGTATATGATGAGTAGCAGCGTTGTGATTGGCTATTTTCTCGATAGCAACAATGGCCTTATGACGTCAAATACGTTGCTTGTTGCGGCATGCTTACTATTTATGACGTATATTATTACGATGATATATCCGGCTTTAAAATCATCAAAAAACTTCAAAAATATGACCAAGGACCTGGGAGGGCCTAAAGGACATTGGTTCTTTGGTGACGCGGTTACGGTGAGTTTTAACTATTCATTGTTTTTCCTAAGCTAACTTAGCGGTTTTCAACCAAATTCCGCAAGTTTACGATTTAAAGCTGGGTTCGAGTAAGTTAGTGAGTCAAATTAATGCACAAGAGTACCTCGAGTCTCTGGAATGGTGGGGTTTTGCTTTCCCAGAAAGGTTGTAAACCACTGAGCTAACCATAACCTATAGGTAGGTACAGATTGTCCAAAAATATCAAATCTTCATTATACTCGCAGTATTACGCCGAAGCGTGTAATAAATGACGGGGCCCATCTCCGCGGCTTAGCGCTTGGGCAACACAGCTTCAAAGAAACATCGCAGCAGGGGCGAGTTGTTGGCGAGGAGTCCGACTTCACCGATGAGGGATTCAAACTGCAGACCTCCCGTCTTATCAGCTGAGTCAACTAGCCGGTAGGAATTCAACGCTTGGTTCAAACTATTGTAACAAAATTTGGTCTTTAGTATGGTTGGTCTAACGATGGACTTCAAAACTGCGTGGAAAGATGCAGCGAATTTCCAGCGATGTGCACGCATTACCTCACTGTCCTTCCTACAATACATGTTTATCACCCGGATGTAGTCAAGACCGCACTGGCCCGAGGAGGTAAGATAAGATTTAACTGATGAGTGCTGCAAGACTTTACATATTTTGGCTGCAGCGATGGTAATAACGTTACGTAGCAAATTTCTTTGAAAAATTGAGTATTTTTGTTTGTTGAATATTCTTTGTAAACCTTTTTGGTCATTGTTTAGTTTTTTAGTTAAAAACCGTTCCAATGTTGTAGTGGTTAAAGAAACCGCTGTTCTTGGATTCGATTCCGGGGCAGGTTAAATCGGACACTGCCGCCAACTGCTCGCCAACCCTTCGATGTTTCTATGTTGCCCTGGCGCTAAGCCACGGAGATGGGCCCCGCTACTTGTTACACGCTTCGGCGTAATACCGCAAGTATAATGAAGATTTGATTTTTTTGATTTGAACATAGCATTTACACCTTCCATATTTTACAGCAAGGAAATCTTGGCATTATGACAAGTTTATCAAACCAACTTTGAAAGATGGTTTGATCACTTCAAATGGAGATGTTTGGAAACGACATCGAAGGATGCTCACTCCGATATTTCATTTTGACATCTTAAAAGAGTAAGTTGCTCTCAAGAGCTCTTGGTTGTACATCTCTTAAGTCTCATTACATTGCCAAATCCAGAAGGTGTGCCCAGGAAGCCAAGAAACCCTCCTCATAATCTAGTTATAAGTAGTGTTACATTAGTAGTACCAGTAGGTCTAGTAATAGTACTTTTTGTATATGCACTGTCAAAATAAGTATAAAACAACAATGCAGCAATTTCACCGCAACATGACTCAGAAAAGGGAGGAAGCAACAAAGCGATTAACGTTGTATCAGGGCCGGTTTTAGGCCGATTTGACCGATTTCATCAAAGTGGGCCCCGCGCTAGTGGGGGTCCTTTCCTACATTATGAGGTACAAAATGAGATGAAGAGCCATAAGTTGAACCCGTTCATTTCTGCTTTTTCCTAATAGATGAAAAAAATCGGCCTCTCGGTTGCTGTTAAGACAAATAAACAGGTCCATGCCAGGTAAAAACTAGCCGATTTTTGGGTCAACCTCTTCTACCTTGATTTGAATACTATGGGTCACACACTTCAAAAAACGCGTGGTAGCCACCTCGATTTGGGCCTCAAATTTAAATTGGCGGCCTAATTGCAAAAAATCGTCCTAGAACGGTTCATACTTGTTTGTTTTTGACTAGTTCCTCGCTTGTTCTTGGTTTTGTTTGGTTTTAATACCGTTTTGTGCAATGAGTAACTGTTGGGCGTGTAAAACCTAGTATGGCGGCCATTTACTGCCTTATGTTTGCCTCAAATTGGGGGATTTTCATATCTCGCGTTCTAGTGGGGCTACGACAATAATTTTTGTGTCCACCCATAGGTTTTCGAGGTCAAGGAATTCATTTTTGTAGGTCTCGTTAGCGTTACAAGTAAAAAAATTGCTTGGTTATATGATTTTTCGGGCAATTGAGACTTTGACTATCGGTTGGTTAACCAGCGAATATGGCAAAAACGACTTTTAAAGGGCCCGGAGGCATGTCTCCCCGGAAATTTTTTTTGAAGTTTTATGAGGTAATAGCAATTTTAGTGCTTTTTGAAAAACGTTTAAGGCTGGTTTTGTTTACTGTTCGCCTTGAATTCGACTTCTTCACCACCACTAAATATGAAACATTTTCGTTGGCACATAACAAGCATAATTTTATGCCTATTTGTAAAAGTTCTATTATTTGAAAAAAATGTATTCGCAAATTATTGCTTTATGGCATAACTTTCGAGATATTACCATAACGCTAGTCCGAAATTTGTAATTAGCAAATTTGCTTTTTTGGATGTCAAAAGTAAAACAATAAAAGCATTCACGTTATCTTGAATTTTTTATAAGTTATAGCAAGTAGTAAATGTCGCTCTGTTTTTTGGTTTGTATGTATGTTTATTTTTTTAGTAAAATGTCAACACCAATACATTTTGCTCTGAAGAGTAGGGGCCCCGCTATCAGATTTTTAATTGGGCCCCGCAGTTTCTAGCACCGGCCCTGCGTTGTATCATGCGGGAAGGGATGAAGATTGAATATGATGAGAATAGTGGGCATGGTCGCAACACCCGATGAAACTGGAACAGTAGGGCAAAAAAGAAAAAAAAAATTTTAAAAACAAGCAAAACAAACCCAATGACGGTGAGATAAAAAAAGACAATGAAGAGACCACAGCTCCGACACCGCTATGATCTAGTGCCATGGTGAGAATCACAACTGTGCTTGGCTTTGAGAGGTTGCTCAATGTCATCACAGCATTACTGCAGAAGAGACAGACCCAACCTACACCACAGAACAAGCGCAGTATGAACCAAGAAGCAACCTTAAAAAGTTAGATAGGCAAAAAAACTGTCCAAAGAAATCAGGTCCAGTATGACCGCAGATTTACAAAAATTATAATTTTTTTTCCTTTTATTTTCTGTAATAGCTCTTAAATGAAACTGATTTTGCGAATATTTTGAGAACAGACTACGCAAGAATAGCCTACCATACACAAAATTGATTAATAGGATGTACTGTGTAATCATTTATTGATTAGGTCAAGTTGTTCACGAACCTGACGGTATTAGCTATACATTAGTCATCGTCATGTCCTAGCGGTACCGCACGCAGGTGACAGATCCTACGAAACGATTCGATTCGCGGCTGGAGGCGATTGCATTTGACATATTTACCGGATGGCTGCTGACTCGAAGAGTGCAAGCTCACTTCACTGTTTCCCTCAATTCCTGTTGAATTTCCGTTGTATGTGATTATAAAATAACCTCAGTTATTTAATGTTATATCAACACCGGTTCTCTAGTCCTTGCTCCCCAAAACCCGCCCGCCAAAAACTCTAGGATTCTTTCAGAAAACATTATTTTGTGATTTCAACCTTTTTTTTTATGCGTTTTAGGCACTGCCTTGTGTTCAATAAAGTTGGCAAAGAATTATCAGATGAACTTGCAGAAATGGCGAAAACAAACGTCGCTAGTGACGTCACCCATGCGATTTCCATGGCAACATTTAACAATATGATGGAGTGTGTGATGTCACAATCAGCGAGAGACAAGTGAGATATTACGTATTACAGTGGTTTTTGTGCAGTTGTGTATGCATAAAAGGAAGGCAATCGTACAGCATCAACAAACTTTACGATCTACATTTTTATTGAAAATCGTATCGACTTTTCACAAACAATAAAGGTGTGATCACCCAATTGGCCCGAGGGCCAGATTTTGGAAACCCCTGACTAACGTGAAAATCACTGCCTTCTCTCTGGTATCGATAAGTTCTGAATGGGCATGCTGGTTTTTCACTGCTCAGATGGCCGAGTGGTGAGAGCGTTCGCCTCTGGAGCTGCAGACTCGGGTTTGAATCCGAGTCAGGTCATAGGCCTACCTTTGATTTCAAAATTGATATTCGCAGCTTTCCTGCTTGACGCTGAGCATTGAAGGAACAGTGTGGAGAACAAGCCGGCAAGTTTTTGGTGCGGTAGACAGCGAGCGGGCAACTCCTAAGCGAGCTCACATAGCGCTTTGATCGTTTCCTCGTGATAGAAGGATAAATAAGCAAATACATACAAATACAATATATTGACATACCGGGCTAGAAAACAAATGTTGCAACTAGGTGTTATTGCAGGAGAAGCGCTTCTTTCATCCGGGACATCCATGATTTAAACGCGCTTTTGCTGGAACGTCAACACAAACCTGCGTCACTTTTTGAATCAATTTATTGGAAAACTAAAAGTGGACGTCGTCTCGCTCAAGTTCGAAAAAACATTATCGAGGAAGCACAAAGGGTAAATAAGCTGCTGCAGTAAAGTCACAAATCTGGATGTTACTAATGTATTGTATTTTTGTATTAGTAGCATATTTATCCTCCTATTGCAAGAACGCGACCAAAGCGCTATAAAAACGAGCTCGCTTAGGAATTGTCGGCCATGTATCTGTCCACCACATTAAGATGGGGGATCCCACCGAGTACCTTTTCTTACGAAGCAGCAAGTAAATTTGCCAGCTTGTTCTCCACACTGTCCCTTTAATGATGAACGTCTAGCAGAGAAGCTGTGAATAACAACTTTATAGTCATTGGGTTTACCGACTCAGTATCGAACCTGAGTCTACAGTTCCAGAAACGAACGCTTTTTACCACTTGCTATGTTAAACACTTTGTGAGAAAATTTGGAATTAGAGTATTGTGCAAGGGCGTTCGCAACATTTTTATAGACCGAACAAACTTTTTAACTTTATGCTAAGAATGAATTCAGCTTTCGCTGCCTGTAGATACATGTACCCTGAGCACGCGTCCAGTTTTTGTGGGGCTAAAGTTTTTCGTGGGCCTGAAGTTCTACAGTAAGTAGGCGGGAAAACAAAATATGACTTTAAATCAATAGATCATATAATAATCAAGTTTGAAAGTGTATTGAAATGATAGCCGGTGTCATGCGGACGAAAAACCGGAAAAGTTGAGAGCAGTACATTTACGTGACCTGGTGGTCTTTCACTGCTTCCCTACTGTGCTTTTTGCGCATGGGTAAATTAATGATAAACTTAAAAAAGAAGACGGCAAATTTACAAAATGAGGCATGAGCCTATTATGGTGAGCCTAAAGCCCACAGTTTCTGCATCATAAATCAATGTGTTGTGATGTCATAATGAAAAAGAGTGCCCTGAAGGCCGTGAAAACTCGACATGTGGACAGGATAAAGAGTCGAAATAATTTTTACAATAAAAAATGAGACCAAAATGTAATTTTAACGGAGGTTTAACAAATAGTTTCTGCTTTCCTTACTTTAACGCACTTAAATTTCTTCTCTGTAGTTTTTAATGTAAATTCATAGGAAAGATGTTGAGAAAGAGCAGAGCAAAAACATTAATTTGCAATATTTTTGTTTTTTTGTTCAGTTGGTTGAAGAACGACGTCTGATCCTATCTTCAATGAGCGATGCTGATCCAGGATCAGAAAATCAAGTTTTTACGGATTCAAACGGTAAGCAATTCACCTTTCGGAAACGAAAAGGAAAGCCAATGGATTTCCTGGATGTATTAATACAGACAAAAGTAAGTTTGGTTGAATACTTTTTACTTAATACGCCAGAATACCAAACTACGGTATTCTGATTTTACTTACCGTAGCTGTAAATTACACACAGATATGGTGTGTAAAAATAAAACTGCTTACTGGCTAAATGCGATTAGGATTCCAATTTTTAATCTTTAATTTTCTGGCATTCTGTTGAGGGATAAATCATGAGATACCTTTAAAAAAAATTGTACTTAGGATCAAGACGGAGTCGGTCTGGTTGATGAAGATATTAATGATGAAGTTTTGACGTTTTTCTGTGCTGGACAAGAAACTGTTTCTACTAGTAAGTTTGATCACTGCTATATAGCGATCTGATGTTTTGAAACTGAACTGATGTTTATTCGATGCTACTGTATTTCAAGCAAAAAACAAATAACTGACAAACAAAGTAAAAACAAAATGTCGACATCAAGGATGCTGCGAAGGGATCGCATAACTAAGTTGAGCCTTAATTTGCTACGACTTGTTTAATTTGTACCGGCAAGTTAGCTCAGTTGCAAAGCATGTCGCTTATCGGCGCTGGAAGTCGATGGTTCAATTCCCGGGCCGGTCAAATCAGACACAGTGTCGCCAAAAGCTCGCCACCGTTGCGACGTTTCGTTGGAGCTGTGTTGCCCAAGCGCTGAGACGCGGAGATGGGCCCCGCCTATCATTACACACTTCGGTGTAATATACCACGAGTATAATGAAAATTTGATTTGATTTTTTGTTTAATTTGCTGTTAGTCAGATTCCACTTAGAAGTGGTAGGGATAATTATTGCAAAATATCTTATCCGAGGATCTAACGGCAAGACTTGAGGGGTAGTTGAGCCGCCGATCTTTTGATTAAGGCGTTGGTAACAACGCTCTAACCACTACGCGACGCTGCCAACATTTATGCAACAGCTTTAACAACTTTTTTTGCTACACAGATCTGTCTTGGGCGTTTTACATGCTCGCTACGCATCCAGAACTTCAAACAAAATGTCGCGAAGAACTTTTGAGAGAAGTCGGCGACAAAGAAGTTTATGATGCGTGAGTAGGCTTATACTAGTGCATGAGAAGATAGCTTAAATAGGCCTGTAGTACAAAAAATCTTCAAAATAAGTAGACGAGGAAAATAATCACAAAGCATACATACTTTATACACAGAAAGTGCGGCAATATTTGTGCATCTGTGGCATTGTCGGACCGGGGGATCACGGCTAAGAGAGCTCAAGCCACGCCTGAATTTTTGCTTACACATGCTAATAAATTGAAACTTCCATACTTTAAGACGTACAAAAGTGCAAGAAAATCATTTTTTCGATTTAGCCCCTTCCTCTTAAAATTTCAGACCTGCTATTAGTATTAATATTTCTGCTTGTTTATTTGATTAGGAAGGAATAAATTTACCCAAAACAGTAAAGCTCAAGACCTTAACCGAGTCTGTTCGCCTTGCGTAAGGTCATGCGCAGCTTTTTTGTGTTTCATACAGTAGGCCACTTTATTGTGATAAAAAATAAAAAAATCGTTTGCAAACTAATAGGTTCTCCCAAAGTCTTAGGTTAAGAGTGTTCCAGTTTTTAATGAATATTCTCGTGCTCTACATGTAAACTAGACACTTTGATTGCAGGTCAGACGTTACCAAGCTGACTTACTTGACTCAATTCATCAAGGAGTCGTTGCGTCTCTATCCTCCTGTTCATGCTATCTCGAGAGATCTGACTGAGGATACGATATTTTTACATCGATTCAATAATCACAAAGAATTTCTTTTGAAAAAGGGAACCACCATTATCATAAACATATTTGCTTTACACAGAAACCCTCACGTTTGGAAGAATCCTGAAGTAAGTTTTATGGAGTAGCTGTAGACATTTTTTTCAAGTCTAAACCTTCAGAATATAGGACTACAGTGTGTATTAAGTAAATATAATGCAGTGATGGCCTTACTTACAGGCGGCACTGCTCAAGGCGAAGCAAATATAATCTCCGCGTTTTTATCGAGATGTATCATGCTGAGTGGGTGGTCCCTGGGCATTTGCATAGTTTGTTCCTTCCTAAAGCCACTACTGTCAGTGGACAACTGGGACCTTTAAGCTTCTTTTAAGCTTCATCGCATTCTGTTGACATACCGTACCGGTATGTTATTAAATGTACATGTAGACCTCAGGGGTGCCTTGGTAAAATTTGAACTAAGTAGTAGTAGTAGTAGTAGTAGTGTCTTTTATTTATTTTTTGTTTAGTGATAGGGGGACTTGTTTAGTGATTAAAAATTTAGATGTTTTAAACGCCAACTATTCACAGCATTTGAATCGTGTAAAGCTTAATTGCTTTGGTTTCAGTCACCTACAGTATGTTTTACAACGTTTGTTACAAGTTTATTTCCAATTCCAAGACATTAGTTTATGTCAGGCATGGGTGCAAATCCAGGGGCGATAGGGGGTATGTATCCCCCCCAATAATCCGGCAGCATCCCCCCACTATTTTTTATGGAAGTGGAAAATTTCCCATACGAACCGATTTACGTCCCCCAAATATCGAAAAATGATCAATTTTGATAAATCATCCCCCCAATATAAAACAAATGGTCAATTTTGCTAAATCATCCCCCTCCCCAATGCTCAACGTAGATTTTCACCCCTGATGTCAGGCATGGGCAACATGCGGCCCGCGAGACCATTTTATGTGGCCCACCGGCACTTACAGAAACATAAACACCTACCGTGAATCAAGCCGAGTTTTTTTTTTTTGCTCTTCCAGCCAGTGCGGCCCTAATATTGGCAGTTGTTTATGATATTAAATACGATTCATCCAATGATTCGGCTCGTCAACACCAAGGACTTCATTACCCTACACATGACCCGCTGACTAGAAAAGCTTCCCACTCAATGGTTTATGTAGTTACAAGCACACAATCACTAAACATTCAAAACTCAGAAGAGTGTGGCAGGAGCGTATTTAGGGGGGCATTGTGCCATCTGCCATGGCCCCCCCCCTTTTGACTCTGCCTTTTAGTATAAAAGAACAAAATTGATGGTGCCGACTTTTTTGATGGTTTCTGTAGCTTATGGCCAGGTGCGGATTCAGGCGGGTAGGATGAGGGATATGCATCTTCCCACCAGCTATTTTCAAAAATGTGTTTGATGTATACAATTCTTTTATAATTTTGAACTTTTGCGATAGCAATAAGCTTTACGCCTTAAGCACGCATAATCGAAAATGTGCGAACAAAATGCATGATAGACCTATTTGGCGAAGCACTCAGAATTAGGGTCAAAAATTTAAACAAAATTTGCCTAAAAATTATTGAAAAAGCACTAAAATAGCCATTTCAGCATGCAAATTTTTCAAAATATTCCGGGGGAGCATGCCCCCGGACCCCCTAGAGCATTTCTGGTTTCTCAATCAGCTTCAAATTAGTTTTGCCAAAAAAACGCCCAAAAAATGTGGAAATTATGGTCCCCCTTTTTACATTTCTCGCTACGCCACTGAAGTGTAGACCTAGTGTCAGAGATGGTGAAAAAGTGACAAACTAGGTCTTCGAGTAGTAACTAAATAATAATTATCCTTGCCAGTTGCCAAAATATGGCAGTAATCACAAATACTTAAGTTTATCGGTAGTCCGGTACTCTACAACTAAGTTACCGTACCGGTACGCAAGGAAAAAACGAAAATTGAAATTACAAAATGACAATATACTGTAATCTGCCAGAAAACACACAGGCCCACCTGCAGAAGTCAAAATGTACGGCAGTAAGTAGCCTACAAGGCGCACGACGCAAAAACGAACAATAAGAAATGCAAGAAATCATTATTTTAATCGCAGCTAATGTAACAGCAGCCTCCTGCAGTATTTTCACATGAACGATTGATGCAGCAACAATGAAAACAATGTCTGAAAATGTCATCTAAAGTACTCCGACTTTTGATATGTTATTGGATTGGGAACAAAAAAGCCCAACCACCCAAAGATCAATTTGAAAAACTCAACTCCGCTTTCGACAAGACACAGGCAGCCAGTTATGTTTGCAAACTCTCGATGTGATGGTAAAATCACTTCCACAAACATCCCACAAACGGTGTGGTATTATTGCGTCACTGAACAGTAGATTATTGCCTTAACAGTAGGGTAGTCTCGGTTGCGAATTTTGGTTTGGCAGACTCGAATGTGAAAATACTGAATATTTATTAGCACTAAAAGTTTACTATGACTTGAATAGTTGGCCCCCCCCCTTGGCCCCCCTCAAAGCATTTTTTTGAACTAGAGGGGCCCAGCACCCCGAGCCCCTTCACCAAGGCACCTCTGGTAGGCCTTCGATAAGCTGATGTAACAGATTTAAAAAGCGCCGAAAACATCTCTTAAATTTAGGTAGTTTTTAAAAGATGTTTTCGGCACTTTTTAAATCTGTTTTGTAATTCTGTACCACCAAAAAGCTGATATAACTTTACAAACTTTATACCGGTATATAATGAAGTAAATTTATGGATTTTCGATGTGCTGTTACTTTATTCGACATATCGTTACGTGCTGGGTTATTTTTGAAAGATTAGGCCTAAAATAATTGAACAAATAATTGCAGGAGTTTGATCCAGAACGATTCAACAGCGAAAATATCAAAACTATTCAACCATTTTCTTTCATTCCGTTTGCTGCTGGACCAAGGTTAGTGGGCCAATATTTCGCGAACAAATTGCTAAAAGGCGTAGTTGATACTTGTGCTCATTGGCAAAAAGACATTAACAGCATGACTGCATCTTGTTAAATAGGACTAAGTCTGAGTGAAAGGATGAATTGAGATAATTTGAATGAGGTTCATACCTGGTCAATTTCTCCCTTAGTCATGGTAACCTGCTGGGTCAAATTATTCTGAAAGTTTTGTCGTGGTTAACGATTTCAGTGGATTCAGCTAAGCCAGCAGTCAAGGCAATAAGGCGCTGCTCAAAAGCATTTTTGCCTTTCTGAAGCAGGTACCGGCATACGGCAAATGCTGTGCTATGTTGTAACTTTGGCAACTTTATGGCTGCTGTTACGGTTATTCACCCTAGCTGGTCCATTTTCATACCACAGTCTCTATGCAAGCAATTCGGAAACCCGTTGGAAATTTCGTGTGACGCGGTGTCGAAGGTTTTAAAATTGCGCCTACTACAGCTACTAGCGGTGTTGGTAAGTATCAGTACCACACATAGTTGTCAATCGGGCTCGGGCTTTTCGGGTCTGGTCGGGTTCGAACTTGGATTTTGAAAATTTTTCGGGCTTCAATCGGACCGGACGCCGGAGCAAAATCAAGATTTCTGGTGAGTGATAGGGTTTTCTCGAATGCTGGAATAAAGCAAAGAGAACACCTGGTATAAATATTGCTGTTCATAACTGGTGTGACTGTGGATGGGTAAAACTCATTTTCTTTTTTGTTAAAATTTAAATTGGGCTCAGACTGGCTACCAAATTAGGATTCGGACTCGGGTCGCGTTCGGGCTTAAAAAATCGGGTTCGGGTCGAACTCAACAATAACATCTTCGGCCCGTTAACAACTCTGGTACCACGTAATACTGTCTCATATCAGACAAATGTCTTCATCTTCAAAGCCAAAACCCGAAGATAAACATAATTTTGTTTTTAGAAATTGCATTGGACAGCACTTCGCGATGGCTGAATTGAAGGTGACGTTGGCTCAAGTTTTGCGCAATTTCGAGTTTGTTTGGGACGAAAATGTTCCCCCTATTACTTTGGACGTTGGTGTGACATTGTTACCAAAAGGCGGTGTACCGGTTATTGTCAAGCGTTTACAAAAATGACTGCAGTTTTTAACGTTCACTTTAAATCTCTTAAGAGTGTTTTACTCGTTGTGTTGTTTTTATGTTATTGATTCTATACGTTCTTTTAAATATCAGGCCGATATGGGCGTTGACTTTGTGTTAAATAACGTACTGATAACAGTCCTTGCAAATCTGCGAGCATTGTAACAGAGGAGTTTCGTGTAATAACTACTCTAAAACTGCTGTTATTTGATACTATGTTGGGATTTCGCAATTTGCAAACTCATGTAACAGAAGCAATCACTGCTTACTGTAAAAGACAGTGGTTACAATTTATATCAATGACCAGCTGTAGTATCATAAAAGCCACCTAAGGTATCTCAATACTTTGTGAAATTATACCTGGCTTGACGTACTGTAATGTCACGAAGCCAGTGTAACGTTTTGAGAAATTTAAAGTAGCAGCGGGCAAGTGAGGGCTTTTCAGAATTAGAAATGTCTTAGGTTTTAGCAAGTATTCATTATACGTAGATTGATTGGCAATCCAAGCAGAATAAAATTTATTGCGCTTCAGTAATATTTTTGTATATTTCTACGCAAAGCATACTCAGCGTAAGCAAAGGATGAAAAGCTGGTATAGAAAAAGAAAAGCGCAACAAAATGTTTAACCGTTGAAGCATGCAGATTGCAGACCCATAACCACTATCAGTAATGGGCACGATAAACCTTTCTGTAGTAAGGCGATAACGATAATCGATAATTTCAACAAACCCTAAGCGATACCGATAATCGATAAATCTCAAATTTTTTAAGCGATATCGGTAATCGATAAATTATCGCCGATAATTTTTTTCAATAAATGTTGGGGTAAATTTTCAATGTGCTTTTTTGTGAGTCAAATTGCAAAAATGTTTTGCTATATTTAAAAAAAAAAAGAGAACAATCCACGGACTCTGATGTGGCATTCAAAACAAACAGAGATTTCTTTAAATTGCAACAAGACTATGGACACCGTGTATTTTTTCCAGCTGTTGTATCGAATGTAACTGTGTTTAGTTGCATATTATTTATCCTTCTATCACGAGAAAGCGATCAAAGCGCTGTACGAGCTCGCTAAGGAAAGTACGAGCTCGCTTAGGATAATAATTTTGCGAAGCACTCAGAATTAGGGTCAAAAATTAAAAAAAAAATTTCCCTGAAAATTATTCCAAAAGCACTAAAACAGCCATTCGCAGCATGCAAATTTTTCAAAATTTTCCGGGCGAGCATGCCCCCGGAACCCCCTAACGCTTTCCTTGTTTCTCAATCAGCTTCAAATTAATTCTGCGGCAAAAAATACGCCTGAAAAAAATGTGGAAATTATGGCCCCTTCCCTTTTTAAAATTTTAACTGATCTAAGGGGAAGCTAGCTACTGTAATTCTGATTTGATATTTCGATGTTTCGCTGTTATTTGCCCTAAAGTTGGCCGAGTGGTATAGAGCGTCTGTCTTTTGAGCTGTGGACTCGGGTTTGATTCCAAGTTACGTCTCACCAATGACCTTAAAATTGGTATTCACAGGTTCCTTACTTGACGCTCAGCATTAAAGAGACAGTGTGGAGAACAAGCCGGCAAGTTTACTTGTTGTGCCGTTGGGAAAGGCACTTAGCGGGATTCCCCCATCTTGGTGTGGTAGACAGATGGCTGTCAACTCCTAAGCGAGCTCGTTACAGCGCTTGATCGCTTTCTCGTGATAGGAGGATAAATATGCTGTTAAATGAAAGTTTCTGTTAAAGTTTGAGAAAATTTAACACTGACATCATAATAGAGCTCTAAGAGCTTTGTATAGACTTACTTAAGTTACCAGGAAATCTAGCAGTTTTTGCGATTTTGTTCGCTTTTGTCACAAAGTTGCAAAAATTAGAACGTTGGTTTGATGAAAAATTTAGAAATAAAAAAAATTACAGTAAGTAGTGCAATAGCCTACTTTGGGAATGCCGATTAAACTGCACCTACGGAAAGCTAATGCGTCTATCGTCTCATTCATGTTTTCGTGTAGCTCTACAAAAATTACAAGTTATCTCGTCATTTCGCCCCCCAATGTTTTTTCCTGGCGGCGCCACTGACTACAAGGTCATTTAAGTCTACTGCTATCAATCGCAGCAACTTACAAAAGCAAACTTTACGACTAAACAAAACAAGAAGTCAAAAACCATATCGGTCCTGCAAATATGCATAAGAAACATGGCACCTCACTGGAAGTACCAAGATACTCGAAGTTTTTGCATTTTACAGTCAGCAGCGTGGCACAGTGGTTCGGATTGAGCGTCGTTTTTACGACGACCAGTTCGGAAGGTAGATGGTTCAACTCCCACCCAGCAAGCCTCGTTGTTGCGTCGATCCTTCGATAAGATAGGCTTACTTCACGATTGGCTAATCATCTCTGCTTGGTAGATCTTAACAAGCAATAAATTAATAAAGTTAGAAGCAAAGCTCAACCGAAAAGCTCAGAAACAAAGGCAACCATTCTAGATTCGTCCTATGCATAGCTTTCTCGTGACATGTGGATAAAAATGAAGAAATCAATCAAGTAGCTTAAACTTAATGTAATACCGGTAATAGATAAAAGTAAAGCGATACCTAGTAAAAAAATGAGGTTATTTTTTTTATCTGAATCACGGTAAATCAAGAATTTTGAACAACCGGTAATTCTTGATTTTTAAAAAGAGGAATGCAAGAGTACCCTTTAGCCTTCAGCAATATATGGTGCAATTAAATATCAACAATATATGCTATACCAAATCAAAATCTTTTTTTTAGCAAATCAAAATTTAACTTCTTTACGATGCAGCTGAAACAAGTTACAAATTTTTTTTTAGTTGCATATTTATCCTCCTATTACGAGAAAGCGACCAAACGCTACAACGAGCTCGCTTTAGAGTTGCCAGCCATCAGTGTAGGTTTATCTCGCCAAGATGAGGAAATCCCGCTCAGTGCCTTTCCCAACGGCACAACAAGTGAGCTTGCCTGCTTGTTCTCCACACTGTCCCTTTAATACTGAGCGTCAAGCAGGGAAGCTTCGAATACGGTACCAATTTTAAAGTCATTGGTTTGACCCGATTCGGAATCAAACCCAAGTCGGAATCAAACACACCCTGCTCGAACAACATCTTTATATAAACAATTGGAAATCCTTAAAGTCGCAGATTTGTACTCTTACGAAGTTGCTTTTTTTATGCATAAATTTTCTAATAATAAACTTCCAAGCTCTTTTTCGAAATATTTCTTAAAATCCAAAGAAGTGCATAACTTAGATAGCCTATACGAGACAAAATGTTAGCTCTAACTTTAACGTACCACGATACAACACTGCTCGTTTGCAACGATCGATCAAATACAGAGGAGTTAAAATTTGGCAATCACTTTCTTCAGAAATAGTTATAAAACTTTTACCAAAAAGTTCAAATAGCTTGTTCTTACTCAGTACTAGTTTGGTATTACAGTTCCAGAAACAGCTAAATTATTTTCTTGTTCATTAAATTTTGAACGTCGAATTAGTAATTTTTGTGACCCTTAATAGGCTGTGTGATTGATGAGAAGTATGGCCACGTTGCCACTGATTTAAAAAATTTGGCTATTTATAAATTTCGCTTCAATTCCAATTATTATTTTATTTTCTTTTTTTTTTGTTTGTTGTTGTTATTTGCGTTCTGATGTGACCTAATTTATACTGTACTTGAGAATATCTTAATCTAAGGTGACTGCTTGACTCGAAGACCCTAAAACGGTCACTTCACAACATCCTCGTCGCTATTTTGTGCATATTTTATAGCAGCTGCTTTTTATTATTGCTATATGGCGACAAAACAATAAATTTCAATTTCAAGTCTACAGCTCTAGAGTGGGACGCCGTTACCACTCGGCCATCTGAGCTGTCAAAACGAGGGAAGAGAATGTTGTATTTATTTATGGATGTGAATTGTCACTTGTTAAAAAAAAAGAAATTTCCGCTCTTGCCTTGTTGCAATTTCGGGACGGATATAGACAAGGTGAGAGAGAGAGAGAGAGAGAGAGAGATTTATTTCGCCATTCATTCACTACACAATATAACAAAAAATATAAAAAAAGGAAAAAATTCTAGTAAACAAATGGCCAGGAAGCATCGACTAACCGCAAGGTTTTCGAATCAAGATGCTCCCTGACAGTCGCAGAAAGTACATCACACACAGAAAAAGAAAATCACAGAGTAAAAAAACGATTACCAATATTTTTAGGTGCCAATAATCAAATTTTCAGTGAGTAATCAATTAACTAAATTCAAAACATTTAAAGAAGATTATACAAAGAAAAGCATATTCAATAAACATCAATACGATTGCAATAAAAAATGTTTGTAAGCCTTTTTAAAGGAAACCCAGTGTGTGCTTTTTATATCATTGTCAATCTCTTTCCAGAGTTTGGTTCCTCTGAACGAAAGAGTTTTTTGAGAAAAACTTTTGTTCATACGCGGCAAAAAGTAAATTGCTTTTTCAGTGGATCTTGTATTGTGATGATGAATTTGATTAATCTTCATGAACGAATCATGAAATATTTTCGGCACATTTCCTTTACACAATTGAAACATGAATTTGCCAAGTTCAAAATTGTATACGTCATGAAGTTTTAAAAATTTAAGTTTTTTATGAAGCGAAGTCATTGACGTATAACGGTTGCTACGGGTAATAGTCCGAATTATATAATTCAATCTGACACTGATTTCACTTAGATAATTTTTGGTAGCCGTGCCCCATACAATTATGCCATATTGTAATCTGCTGTAGATAAAGCTGTAGTATAGCATGCACAGAGTTTCCACGTTAACAAAATCAGGAAGCCTGTAAAAAATTCCGGAGTATCTTGCCAATTGGTTTGAGAGATGTTTCAAATGAACAGACCAGTTTAAATGTTCATCAATGTGCAAGCCGAGGTACTTAACCGACGAAGCTCTGATCAGCGCAGAATTATTTATGATCAGCTTAAAGTTATCATCAATAGTTTTCTTTGGATTGCCATTGACTATCATGTAGTTTGATTTAGAGTAATTCAAAGACAGTTTATTTTTCCGTAGCCATAGATCAATTTTTGAAATTTCTTTATTGGCGCGAGTTTCTAAAGAATCTAAATCTTTGTCAGACATAGCTAGATATGTGTCGTCAGCATATAAGGTCGTTTCAAATTTTGTAGCTAAAGGTAGGTCGTTAATATACATCAGAAATAAGAGTGGGCCTAAGCAAGAACCTTCGGGGACACCGCAAGAAACAGACATTAGCTCAGACTGGGTCTGTAGAATTTTAGTATATTGATATCGGTTACTTAAGTAGCTTTTAAGTAGATCAAGTGGCTTACCACGAATCCCGAAGTATTTTTGCAATTTAGCTAGCAAGATTTGGTGATTAACAGTATCGAACGCTTTTGAAAAATCTAAGAATATGCAACAGGTATGCAGTCCTAAATCAACATTTCTTAGAATGTTATCATGGATGTGGGCAATCGCAAAGTTCGTAGAAGAATTTTCACGAAATCCAAATTGATTTTTACTCAATAAATCGTACTTTTCAAGGTAAGAGGAGATTCTGATGTAGATCAACTTTTCAAAGATTTTATCAAATTGAGATAAAATAGATATTGGACGGTAGTTTGTGGCTAAATTGTGATCCCCTTTTTTAAAGATTGGAATCACTTCCGCTATTTTCAAGCAGTCAGGAAATACGCCTTGTGCAATGCACACGTTAAATAAATCACTTAATACAGGCGACAAAATATTTTTACTTAACTTTATAAATTTGGTCTCAACATCTATGATTCTAATAGCCTTATTATTCTTAAGTGCATTGATAACTGTTTCTACTTCATCAGAAGTGGTTGGCTGCAGAAATATCGAGTTTTTCATGCTGATAACTGGTGGTGGTGTGAGAACAGAAGAGTGTACATCAGGAATAGCGTCAGTCATTTTCCTACCAATACTTACAAAAAAATCGTTCATTGCATTTGAGATAGCTTTAGGTTCAGTTAGGATAATTTCTTCAGTTATTACTAGCTTAGTAAGGGTTTTCTTACATTTATTCTTAACGTTTACCATTTCGTCAATTATTTTCCAGATTTTATCAAAAGAATTTTTATTCAGTTCTATATAATTTTTGTAATAATTTTGCTTGGCGCATTTAATGGCGCGATTCAAAGTATTGCGGTATGTTTTGAATTCAGCTTCCAGATGTCGGTCGTACGTATTATGCAAGCGACTAAAAATTTTGTTTTTTGATTTGATAGACTTTAACAAACCTTTGGTCAGCCATGGTTTCGATATCAGCCTTTTTTCTACCACTGTAATTCTGGCAGAATAAACGAGAGAACTTAAATTCTAGCGGTTCAAATCGAGAGAGAAAAAGAAAAAAGAAAAGCACTGCAGCTTTTACGTGAAATAATGTGCTGTTAAATAATGCGTTCAGGATGTTCAGACACAACAACAAAAATACCGGTCAAAAACAACACTATTTGGTTTGTTTGTTGCTTTATAAACACTTCTTAATACATTTTTGGATCAAAAAAAAAAAAAAATGCAAAACACGTTTATGCAAATTGTAAATGTGACTGTGATTGTAAAATGTTGACTATAAAAGCAAACCAAAAAAAAAAAAAACCAGTCTAAATCCAAAAAACTACGAAACTTCAAAAAAATCATAATATATTTGTGGCGAAATGATGCCCAATAAACGAGGTGCAAAGGCTGGGCGTGTCAAACATCAATTAAAACTTAAAACAAAAACCGAGGAAAAGTACATTTCTCCACTCGACCACAAATTTCCATTAAAATGTCGTGCAAAAAATAAATCCAACAATAACGCGTGAAAACTATATCCTAAACACATCGAAATCTTTTCTAAAACTTGTAAAACGAAACCAAATATTAACCAAAACGTTTCCACATAATCAAAGATTAAAACACTTTATTGCAGAATATAATTTTTAAAGTTTCAAAAAGTACATTTGCGTTTCGATATCAACCTCATTAAAAAACAATGCTAAACAACACCCATGTAAATTCATCACTTTTGTGACGTTTTGGCAAAGCGTTTGATCAAACACGAGCAAATACTGGAAATTTCAGGGAACCGTAAAAACGTCTGATCTCGTCAAAACGCACTGCAAACTTTTGGCGATTGAGCTGCTTTCCGACGCAAGATTATCATGTTGCACACAAACTTTGTACACTACATGAAATTTCCTATTCGGTAAATATTGTCAAGTTGATGGCATTTTATGCCTTCTACCAGCAGAATTGCAACGAAATGGAAGTAAAACTGCAGTTTTTCAGTTTTGGCGAAAAGTTGATTTTTGACAAAACTGGTGTGCAAACATTGCGCTGTTTGAACGTTTTGCGTTTCGATATCACCACTTTAATAGCATGGGACATGAAGCTAATTGAATTCCTAAACGTCTCCACATGGTGAGATTGAGCACTTTTTTGTTGTTATCATTTGACGCGGGTTCGAAAATGAGTGAAATCAAAAAAATCGTTTGATCACGTCAAAACGTTATTTTGCTGAAAACGCTATGCAAACTTTATGCAAATACACTGCTTTGCGTTTCGATATCGGACTGGTTCAAATATGACTATGAAACGATATGAAACGCTGAACAGCATACACCCGGTTAGATTGAGCACTTTTGTAACGTTTTGGCACAGCGTTTGATCAAACACGAGCAAAAACTGAAGATTTCGAGGGCCAGCAAAAACGTCTGATCTCGTCAAAACGCACTGCAAACTTTTGGCGATTGAGCTGCTTTCCGACGCAAGATTATCATGTTGCACACATGTTTTGTACACTACATGAAATTTCCTATTCGGTGGGTATTGTCAAGTTGGTGGCATTTTACGCCTACTATCAGCAGAATTGCAACGAAGTTGGAGTAAAACTGCAGTTTTTCAGTTTTGGCGAAAAGTTGGTTTTTGACAAAACTGGTGTGCAAACATTGCGTTATTTGAACATTTAGCGTTTCGATATCACCACTTTAATAACATGGGACATGAAGCTAATTGAATTCCAAAACGTCTCCACATGGTGAGATTGAGCACTTTTTTGTTGATATCATTTGACGCGGGTTCGAAAATGAGTGAAATCAAAAAAATCGTTTGATCACGTCAAAACGTCATTTTGCTAAAAACGCTGTGCAAACTCTAGGCAAATGCACTGCTTTGCGTTTCGATATCGGACTGGTTCAAATATGATTATGAAACGATATGAAACGCTGAACAGCATACACCCGGTTAGATTGAGCACTTTTGTGACGTTTTGGTACAGCGTTTGATCAAACACGAGCAAAAACTGGAAATTTCGGGGGCCAGCAAAAACGTCTGATCTCGTCAAAACGCACTGCAAACTTTTGGCGATTGAGCTGCTTTCCGACGCAAGATTATCATGTTGCACACATGTTTTGTACACTACATGAAATTTCCTATTCGGTGGGTATTGTCAAGTTGGTGGCATTTTACGCCTACCATCAGCAGAATTGCGACGAAGTTGGAGTAAAACTGCAGTTTTTCAGTTTTGGCGAAAAGTTGATTTTTGACAAAACTGGTGTGCAAACATTGCGTTATTTGAACATTTAGCGTTTCGATATCACCACTTTAATAACATGGGACATGAAGCTAATTAAATTCCTAAACGTCTCCACATGGTGAGATTGAGCACTTTTTTGTTGATATCATTTGACGCGGGTTCGAAAATGAGTGAAATTAAAAAAATCGTTTGATCACGTCAAAACGTCATTTTGCTTAAAACGCTGTACAAACTCTAGGCAAATGCACTGCTTTGCGTTTCGATATCGGACTGGTTCAAATATGATTATGAAACGATATGAAACGCTGAACAGCATACATCCGGTTAGATTGAGCACTTTTGTGACGTTTTGGCACAGCGTTTGATCAAACACGAGCAAAAACTGGAAATTTCGGGGGCCAGCAAAAACGTCTGATCTCGTCAAAACGCACTGCAAACTTTTGGCGATTGAGCTGCTTTCCGACGCAAGATTATCATGTTGCACACATGTTTTGTACACTACATGAAATTTTCTATTCGGTGGGCAGGACCGGATTAAGGGTTTCTGAGGCCTGGGGCTATTTGGTAGTCAGGGGCTTGTTTTGTCCCCGTCAGTCCTAGACCTGCTGAAATATGTAACCTACATACCAGTATTAAACACATTCAAAAAACAAATTTTCTGAACCTATTTTGCACGTACAAAGCTACCTTCCAACCTATGTGCAAATTGTGCACCTTAAGTTAATCGATGTAGGGAAATGGTTTTGTTTTTTCAATTTTAACTGATTGTCTTGCTGAACCACGACTTTTTTAAGGATTACCGCTTGCCTACCGCATTGACGCTAACCCGGTCATTTTATTTTTTTACGTTTTGAGAATCATTTTTTCAAATATTGTTCAAGTGTAAAACCCAATTCTGGTGGAGAAAATTCTTAGCTTAGTTGACACGTTTCTGTAAATGCGCAGACTGCAGGTTGCAGAATCTCAAAAAATTTGTAATAAGTCATTTGCCTATGTGTGTAGTGAATAGCTATCAACTATGCCAGGGATGGGCAAACTACGGCCCGCGGGCACTTACAAAAATATAAACCTTGCTCCATAGTCCTTACTCAGACTCTATATACTGATATTGATTGAAATATTAGGACATTTGCCGACGTTTGAGAGAAAATTACGACATCTGCGCGGACGAGAGGACTTTTTTTGCTCTTCACTTGATTTAAAGTGGAAATTAGGACATCTGCGTGGACGTGAGGACCTTTTTTTGCTTTTTACCTGATTTAGAGTGAAAATTAGGACATCTGCGGTCGTGACAACCCTTTTAATTTTTCCCTATCAATCAGCGCGGCCCTCAGCTTCAAAATTTTTTGCAATGCGGCCCAACGTGCGAAAAGTTTGCTCACCCCTGAACTATGCGATCCCAAAAAAGCTTTCGCGCACTATATGTTGGAAAATGGATTTACAGTACTTAATTTCACTTGACAATGAAAACCTGAATCGTGAAAAAAAATCAAAACAGCTGTGATTATTAGCTCTGCTGGCTTTTTTTCCATCTCTTCGCGTTGCGTGAGTTTGCACTTTAAAAGCACTCGTTCACATTAAATCTATCCGCAATTAAAATCAAAGCAATATCAAAAAGGTGTAAAATGAAAATCGCCGTCGTAATGAAACTAATTTAGCAAAATATCGGAGGCGTGAAAACTCTTTCGCCAGAAGCTACAGGACGCCGCCAGGTTTTAAAACAAAGTATTTTGCTTGTGGGCAGCTTGTTTTAGTGATGAAGTCGAATAAATTTCACTGCCACAAAATGACAAAATAATTACCGTACTTCACTTTTTTAAAGAAATGGAGCTGGAAAGTGAGAGCAATGGGAAGCATTCTGCCACCTACAAAAATCGAAAAAAAATCGCAAAAATCGCAGAACTTTTTTTACTCATTTATGCGATGCGATTACTGATGTGATTTTTTTTATATGTATCGATGCGATTCTTGGATGCGATATTTTTGAAAAAAGAAACGTTTGATTCGATGCGATTTCAATTACGATGCGATTGCCATCCCTGATTACTACAGCGGCACAGCCCCAGATCAAGGACCAAGGTTAATCGATAAACCTGAAAAGTTGACGAACCAATAGGGAGGGGCTTTGAACTCACGAACCCCCCTTGCCTACGCACTTGGTTATCGTATATATTTCTATAGCTACAACCACCCGTCGAAATTTTACCAAAACGGTCGTATATTTCTTGCATTGGAAAACTTATTAACTCTAATTTTTTTCTTGTTTTACCCAGTAGGCTACTGGGTCTGGCTACAATACATTTTTTCTTGGCCTATTGTAATCAATCAATCATTTTATTTCTAAACACCAATACGCTGGAAAGTAACGATAGCACAAGCACACAAATTTCACACTAAAATTGATAAAGTCGTAGAAAAGGGCGCAGGCAACAAAACAGGGAGGTGTTGAAACAGGCAAGTCAAGATTGACTTATAAGCATGGTTGCATATATTCGTTATAAAATCCATCTTTAGACCTAAATTTTGTTACTTTAAGTCAGAGCAACGACAACTAGATTTGCGTTTGGATCTTATCGTCTTTATCCACAGCTAGCTGAGTTAGCAAGCCTGTTATGCAATAAAAATAGCCATTGACAAGAGGCCGGCCTTGAAATTGAAAAAAGCACTAACTTCTACGTTAGGTAAAATAGCCTTTTTTAAAGGCGATTTTGCAGCAGTGGGCTTTGCTAAGACATGCCAAATCAAATGACTTCATCAAGATAATCATTCTCACTTTAGAAATAAACAAAACTTTAGAAAAACGAAACTTTAGAAATAAACAAAACCAATGACAAATTTTTGCTTTGAAATTCGTGCCAGTTCGGATTTGGATGAGGTAAAGGGGCAAAAAAAAAGCACCCTAAACCGATTTGAAATCAATTTCGGCTCATGTTACTAACGCGTTATCTGTTTATATCCTCGCCTTGTTATATTTTGCTCATCTGAGCTCGGACCAAGGGTGGAAACTTGGCTACTTGACGTTAGGGTGTCAGTTTCAGTTTCGGTGTGTTGAAACCCAGATGTCAGGTTTCAGTTTTGGTTTGGTTTCACGGCTGTTGAAAAATCGGTTTCAGTTTTGCTTACGCACAGCTTCGGTTTCTGGGCTTCAGTTTCGGTTTCATTCGAGAAAGTTGTTTTACTGTGAATACGATTTATTTAAATCCTCTACTTGTTAGCGTTTTTGTTTTATTACGGTGATAAGTAGCAGCTCAGATGGCCGAGTGAGGAGAGTAATTGCTTCAGAAGTTGTCGACTTGGCTATGATTCCGAGTCCGATGAAACCAAAGACTCAAAAATTAGTATCCACAGCTTCTCCATTCGACGCTACGCGTTAAAGAAACTGCGCTGGAGTCCGGAAGCTACGAGAAGCTAAATACGCGAAAAATCATTTTCAACAAAACCGCCACAGCGTTTTTGAGAGTCACGTGATGCATAAAGAAACTATAAGTACAAAAATTTTGCGGTCACATGGCAATAGCGAGGTGGTGTGGGGTTAGTGTGAAGGACTCCCACTCGCAGGGCAGGTGATTAATGCCCTCCTGGGTTTTAGTTTTTTGTCAGCGCGTTATACTGAAGTCGCTGCAGCGATTCTGTTGAAAATGATTTTTCGCGTATTTAGCTTCTCGTCCGGAAGCTTAATGAAATTTCGATGCGAGGCAGTGTCGGAGCAACTTTAATTGCGCCACCTGGCGATAGCCAAACACTTTTTGCTTTTGGATATATGAAAGCAATGCAAATAAATGCAGGTTGGACGATTCTAGGACAAATGGGTCCCGAACAATTGGGCACCAAGACAAATGGGTCCCGAGCAAATGGAGGCGGGATCAGATAATGGGGGCTTGGAGCAAATTGGCACTTGGGAAAATGAATATTTGGGCATATGGGTATGTGGGGAAATGGGTATTTGGGGAAAATATATATTTGGTGGAATTGGGCACCGGGGAAAATGGGCACTGGTGCAAATAGGCAAATGGCAAATGGACATTTGGGGAAAAGGGGTACCCCAAGTGCCCGGTGTTCATTTTCCCCAAATGTTTACAAATGGGCACTGGGGCAAATGGGCACTTGGGGCAAATGGACATTTGGGAAAAAGGGGTACCCCAAGTGCCCTATGTCCATCTGTCCCGGTGCTCATTTGCCTCAAATTCTCATTTGCCCCAAGTACCCAATTGTCTAGGACCCAAATGTCTGGGATCTAATTGTGCGGGACTTAAATGTACAGGCCCCAATTATTTGGGACCATTTGTCCTGGTGCCCATTTGTCTGTGATCCAAATGTACGAGCCCCAATTGTCCGAAATCCATTTGCTTGGTGCCCATTTATCCTGGTGCCCGTTTGTCCTGGTGCCCATTTGTCCGGGTCTCAAATGTCCAAAAATCGCCTGCTACACCCCACACCTCCATTTGATTACCAGCAAGCTTTTGCAAAAGTGTTTGGCTATCGCCAGATCGCGCGATTTAAATTGCGTCGACACTGCCTTTTCCACTAGCCTTCCAGACTAGGTATTGTAGAGACTGTGGTGATGACAATTTCTAAAACCTGAAACATTAGAAAATTTTGAACAGGTTTAAGTTTCAGTTTCGGTTTTAACGTTTCAAGAAAAAACGGTTTTGGTTTAAGTTTAGGTTTTCAAAATTTTGGCTTAGTAGGTGACAGTTTCAGTTTGGGTTTGCAAAATTTCCTTTAAAACCAGTTTTTTTTTGAGGTTTCCGTTTAGGTCTGAGTTTCCGCCCTTGGCTTGGACACACAAATCGGTATCAAACACTTTTAAATTGCAATAAGTAACGAATAAGGCATAACAAACACATTATAGGCGCTTACGCAATTATTCTCGTTGTTTCACGATACCCTAACGACGACCGCCTACATCTCTTTAACCTTTTATAATTAGTTTGCAATAAAAATGTCTGCATTTTGTTGTGATTTTCAACCGACCCCCCCTCCCCCCATTCCTTCAGATAATATGTTGCAACACAGTTCCACAAAAACTTGCAAATATACCTAAGTTACATTTAATTTTGCTCGTTTTTATTTTTATTTTTTGTGAGGCTGCTTTAGGGGGGGTCGCCTTTCATCCCCCCCCCCTAAATACGCTAGTGGCTGGACGACCGGTAGCTTGGAATACACTGAAATTAAAGAACTACCACGAAACGCAAACAAAAAAATCGGTTAACATCGAACCATGCCAAGTCCTAATCAACTTCGCATGGCTGTACGACCAGTAGCATCAAATACACTGAAATTAAACAACAAGTTCATTGAAATACACATGCGAAAGTCCGGTTAACATCGAGTCATGCCAGGTCCAAATTAACTTGGCATGTTTATACGACCGATATAGCATTAAATACACCTACATGACATATTACAACTACATAGCAAAACACACAAACAAAAATCCAATCAACATTGAGCCATGCCAGGTCTAAATCAACTTGGCATGGCTGTCCGACCGAAAACATTAAGAACACTGAAATTAAACAAAAACTGCCATGAAACACTTATAGGAAAATCCGATTAAAAATCGAGTCATGCCAAATCCAAATCAACTTGGCATGGCTGTCCGACCGGTAGCAGTAAAAACACTGAAATTAAACAACAACAACAGTCAAACACTCCTGCAAAAAATCGGTTAACATCGAACTAGGCCAAGTCCCAATCAACTTGGCATGGTTCAGAGCCGGCGCAAAAACGAAGTTGCCCCGCCGATCTACATGCTTGTCCCCCCAAAAAATACCAAGTTTTCTCTGTCGACTATATAGACTTTTCTGCCAAAAATCAAGTTTTGGCCTCCCCCTAATAAAAACTTGTCCCCCCAAAACTCGACTACTCGGGGCCCCAAAATTAATTCGACTGTTTGTAATGCGTTTTGACGAGATCAGACGTTTTTGCTGGCCCCCGAAATTTCCAGTTTTTGCTCGTGTTTGATCAAACGCTGTGCCAAAACGTCACAAAAGTGCTCAATCTAACCGGGTGTATGCTGTTCAGCGTTTCATATCGTTTCATAATCATATTTGAACCAGTCCGATATCGAAACGCAAAGCAGTGCATTTGCCTAGAGTTTGCACAGCGTTTTTAGCAAAATGACGTTTTGACGTGATCAAACGATAATTTTATTTTCACTCATTCTCGAACCCGCGTCAAATGATATCAACAAAAAAGTGCTCAATCTCACCATGTGCAGACGTTTAGGAATTCAATTAGCTTCATGTCCCATGTTATTAAAGTGGTGATATCGAAACGCAAAACGCGTAAACAACACAATGTTTGCACACTAGTTTTGTCAAAAATCAACTTTTCGCCAAAACTGAAAAACTGCAGTTTTACTCCAACTTCGTAGCAATTCTGCTGGTAGAAAACATAAAATGCCATCAACTTGACAATACCCACCGAATAGGAAATTTCATGTAGTGTACAAAACATGTGTGCAACATGATAATCTTGCGTCGGAAAGCAGCTCAATCGCCAAAAGTTTGCAGTGCGTTTTGACGAGATCAGACGTTTTTGCTGGCCCCCGAAATTTCCAGTTTTTGCTCGTGTTTGATCAAACGCTGTGCCAAAACGTCACAAAAGTGCTCAATCTAACCGGGTGTATGCTGTTCAGCGTTTCATATCGTTTCATAATCATATTTGAACCAGTCCGATATCGAAACGCAAAGCAGTGCATTTGCCTAGAGTTTGTACAGCGTTTTCAGCAAAATGACGTTTTGACGTGATCAAACGATGTTTCAAATTTCACTCATTCTCGAACCCGCGTCAAATGATAACAACAAAAAAGTGCTCAATCTCACCATGTGGAGACGTTTTGGAATTTAATTAGCTTCATGTCCCATGTTATTAAAGTGGTGATATCGAAACGCTAAATGTTCAAATAACGCAATGTTTGCACACCAGTTTTGTCAAAAATCAACTTTTCGCCAAAACTGAAAAACTGCAGTTTTACTCCAACTTCGTCGCAATTCTGCCGATAGTAGGCGTAAAATGCCACCAACTTGACAATACCCACCGAATAGGAAATTTCATGTAGTGTACAAAACATGTGTGCAACATGATAATCTTGCGTCGGAAAGCAGCTCAATCGCCAAAAGTTTGCAGTGCGTTTTGACGAGATCAGACGTTTTTGCGGGCCCCCGAAATTTCCAGTTTTTGCTCGTGTTTGATCAAACGCTGTACCAAAACGTCACAAAAGTGCTCAATCTAACCGGATGTATGCTGTTCAGCGTTTCATATCGTTTCATAATCACATTTGAACCAGTCCGATATCGAAACGCAAAGCAGTGCATTTGCCTAGAGTTTGTACAGCGCTTTCAGCAAATTGACGTTTTGACGTGATCAAACGATTTTTTTAATTTCACTCATTTTCGAACCCGCGTCAAATGATATCAACAAAAAAGTGCTCAATCTCACCATGTGGAGACGTTTAGGAATTCAATTAGCTTCATGTCCCATGTTATTAAAGTGGTGATATCGAAACGCTAAATGTTCAAATAACGCAATGTTTGCACACTAGTTTTGTCAAAAACCAACTTTTCGCCAAAACTGAAAAACTGCAGTTTTACTCCAGCTTCGTCACAATTCTGCTGATAGTAGGCGTAAAATGCCACCAACTTGACAATACCCACCGAATAGGAAATTTCATGTAGTGTACAAAACATGTGTGCAACATGATAATCTTGCGTCGGAAAGCAGCTCAATCGCCAAAAGTTTGCAGTGCGTTTTGACGAGATCAGACGTTTTTGCGAGCCCCCGAAATCTCCAGTTTTTGCTCGTGTTTGATCAAACGCTGTGCCAAAACGTCACAAAAGTGCTCAATCTAACCGGGTGTATGCTATTCAGCGTTTCATTCCGTTTCATAGTCATATTTGAACCAGTCCGATATCGAAACGCAAAGCAGTGTATTTGCATAAAGTTTGCATAGCGTTTTTTAGCAAAATGACGTTTTGACGTGATCAAACGATTTTTTTGATTTCACTCATTTTCGAACCCGCGTCAAATGATAACAACAAAAAAGTGCTCAATCTCACCATGTGGAGACGTTTTGGAATTCAATTAGCTTCATGTCCCATGTTATTAAAGTGGTGATATCGAAACGCTAAATGTTCAAATAACGCAATGTTTGCACACCAGTTTTGTCAAAAATCAACTTTTCGCCAAAACTGAAAAACTGCAGTTTTACTCCAACTTCGTCGCAATTCTGCTGATGGTAGGCGTAAAATGCCACCAACTTGACAATACCCACCGAATAGGAAATTTCATGTAGTGTACAAAACATGTGTGCAACATGATAATCTTGCGTCGGAAAGCAGCTCAATCGCCAAAAGTTTGCAGTGCGTTTTGACGAGATCAGACGTTTTTGCTGGCCCCCGAAATCTCCAGTTTTTGCTCGTGTTTGATCAAACGCTGTGCCAAAACGTCACAAAAGTGCTCAATCTAACCGGGTGTATGCTGTTCAGCGTTTCATATCGTTTCATAGTCATATTTGAACCAGTCCGATATCGAAACGCAAAGCAGTGCATTTGCCTAGAGTTTGTACAGCGTTTTCAGCAAAATGACGTTTTGACGTGATCAAACGATGTTTCAAATTTCACTCATTCTCGAACCTGCGTCAAATATAAACAACAAAAAAGTGCTCAATCTCACCATGTGCAGACGTTTAGGAATTTAATTAGCTTCATGTCCCATGTTATTAAAGTGGTGATATCGAAACGCTAAATGTTCAAATAACGCAATGTTTGCACACCAGTTTTGTCAAAAATCAACTTTTCGCCAAAACTGAAAAACTGCAGTTTTACTCCAACTTCGTCGCAATTCTGCCGATAGTAGGCGTAAAATGCCACCAACTTGACAATACCCACCGAATAGGAAATTTCATGTAGTGTACAAAGTTTGTGTGCAACATGATAATCTTGCGTCGGAAAGCAGCTCAATCGCCAAAAGTTTGCAGTGCGTTTTGACGAGATCAGACGTTTTTGCGGGCCCCCGAAATTTCCAGTTTTTGCTCGTGTTTGATCAAACGCTGTACCAAAACGTCACAAAAGTGCTCAATCTAACCGGGTGTATGCTGTTCAGCGTTTCATATCGTTTCATAATCATATTTGAACCAGTCCGATATCGAAACGCAAAGCAGTGCATTTGCCTAGAGTTTGTACAGCGCTTTCAGCAAAATGACGTTTTGACGTGATCAAACGATTTTTTTGATTTCACTCATTTTCGAACCCGCGTCAAATGATATCAACAAAAAAGTGCTCAATCTCACCATGTGGAGACGTTTAGGAATTTAATTAGCTTCATGTCCCATGTTATTAAAGTGGTGATATCGAAACGCTAAATGTTCAAATAACGCAATGTTTGCACACTAGTTTTGTCAAAAACCAACTTTTCGCCAAAACTGAAAAACTGCAGTTTTACTCCAACTTCGTCGCAATTCTGCCGATAGTAGGCGTAAAATGCCATCAACTTGACAATACCCACCGAATAGGAAATTTCATGTAGTGTACAAAACATGTGTGCAACATGATAATCTTGCGTCGGAAAGCAGCTCAATCGCCAAAAGTTTGCAGTGCGTTTTGACGAGATCAGACGTTTTTGCGGGCCCCCAAAATCTCCAGTTTTTGCTCGTGTTTGATCAAACGCTGTGCCAAAACGTCACAAAAGTGCTCAATCTAACCGGATGTATGCTGTTCAGCGTTTCATATCGTTTCATAATCATATTTGAACCAGTCCGATATCGAAACGCAAAGCAGTGTATTTGCATAAAGTTTGCATAGCGTTTTTTCAGCAAAATGACGTTTTGACGTGATCAAACGATTTTTTTGATTTCACTCATTTTCGAACCCGCGTCAAATGATATCAACAAAAAAGTGCTCAATCTCACCATGTGGAGACGTTTAGGAATTTAATTAGCTTCATGTCCCATGTTATTAAAGTGGTGATATCGAAACGCTAAATGTTCAAATAACGCAATGTTTGCACACCAGTTTTGTCAAAAATCAACTTTTCGCCAAAACTGAAAAACTGCAGTTTTACTCCAACTTCGTCGCAATTCTGCTGGTAGAAAACATAAAATGCCACCAACTTGACAATACCCACCGAATAGGAAATTTCATGTAGTGTACAAAACATGTGTGCAACATGATAATCTTGCGTCGGAAAGCAGCTCAATCGCCAAAAGTTTGCAGTGCGTTTTGACGAGATCAGACGTTTTTGCTGGCCCCCGAAATCTCCAGTTTTTGCTCGTGTTTGATCAAACGCTGTGCCAAAACGTCACAAAAGTGCTCAATCTAACCGGGTGTATGCTATTCAGCGTTTCATATCGTTTCATAATCATATTTGAACCAGTCCGATATCGAAACGCAAAGCAGTGCATTTGCCTAGAGTTTGTAGAGCGTTTTAAGCAAAATGACGTTTTGACGTGATCAAACGATTTTTCAAATTTCACTCATTGTCGAACCTGCGTCAAATATAAACAACAAAAAAGTGCTCAATCTCACCATGTGCAGACGTTTAGGAATTTAATTAGCTTCATGTCCCATGTTATTAAAGTGGTGATATCGAAACGCTAAATGTTCAAATAACGCAATGTTTGCACACCAGTTTTGTCAAAAATCAACTTTTCGCCAAAACTGAAAAATTGCAGTTTTACTCCAACTTCGTCGCAATTCTGCCGATAGTAGGCGTAAAATGCCACCAACTTGACAATACCCACCGAATAGGAAATTTCATGTAGTGTACAAAACATGTGTGCAACATGATAATCTTGCGTCGGAAAGCAGCTCAATCGCCAAAAGTTTGCAGTGCGTTTTGACGAGATCAGACGTTTTTGCGGGCCCCCGAAATTTCCAGTTTTTGCTCGTGTTTGATCAAACGCTGTACCAAAACGTCACAAAAGTGCTCAATCTAACCGGGTGTATGCTATTCAGCGTTTCATATCGTTTCATAATCATATTTGAACCAGTCCGATATCGAAACGCAAAGCAGTGCATTTGCCTAGAGTTTGTACAGCGCTTTCAGCAAATTGACGTTTTGACGTGATCAAACGATGTTTCAAATTTCACTCATTTTCGAACCCGCGTCAAATGATATCAACAAAAAAGTGCTCAATCTCACCATGTGGAGACGTTTAGGAATTTAATTGGCTTCATGTCCCATGTTATTAAAGTGGTGATATCGAAACGCTAAATGTTCAAATAACGCAATGTTTGCACACTAGTTTTGTCAAAAACCAACTTTTCGCCAAAACTGAAAAACTGCAGTTTTACTCCAACTTCGTCACAATTCTGCTGATAGTAGGCGTAAAATGCCACCAACTTGACAATACCCACCGAATAGGAAATTTCATGTAGTGTACAAAACATGTGTGCAACATGATAATCTTGCGTCGGAAAGCAGCTCAATCGCCAAAAGTTTGCAGTGCGTTTTGACGAGATCAGACGTTTTTGCGGGCCCCCGAAATCTCCAGTTTTTGCTCGTGTTTGATCAAACGCTGTGCCAAAACGTCACAAAAGTGCTCAATCTAACCGGGTGTATGCTATTCAGCGTTTCATTTCGTTTCATAGTCATATTTGAACCAGTCCGATATCGAAACGCAAAGCAGTGCATTTGCATAAAGTTTGCATAGCGTTTTTTAGCAAAATGACGTTTTGACGTGATCAAACGATTTTTTTAATTTCACTCATTCTCGAACCCGCGTCAAATGATAACAACAAAAAAGTGCTCAATCTCACCATGTGGAGACGTTTAGGAATTTAATTAGCTTCATGTCCCATGTTATTAAAGTGGTGATATCGAAACGCAAAACGTTCAAACAGCGCAATGTTTGCACACCAGTTTTGTCAAAAATCAACTTTTCGCCAAAACTGAAAAACTGCAGTTTTACTCCAACTTCGTCGCAATTCTGCTGATAGTAGGCGTAAAATGCCACCAACTTGACAATACCCACCGAATAGGAAATTTCATGCAGTGTACAAAACATGTGTGCAACATGATAATCTTGCGTCGGAAAGCAGCTCAATCGCCAAAAGTTTGCAGTGCGTTTTGACGAGATCAGACGTTTTTGCGGGCCCCCGAAATCTCCAGTTTTTGCTCGTGTTTGATCAAACGCTGTACCAAAACGTCACAAAAGTGCTCAATCTAACCGGGTGTATGCTGTTCAGCGTTTCATATCGTTTCATAATCATATTTGAACCAGTCCGATATCGAAACGCAAAGCAGTGCATTTGCCTAGAGTTTGTACAGCGTTTTCAGCAAAATGACGTTTTGACGTGATCAAACGATTTTTCAAATTTCACTCATTTTTGAACTTGCGTCAAATGATATCAACAAAAAAGTGCTCAATCTCACCATGTGGAGACGTTTTGGAATTTAATTAGCTTCATGTCCCATGTTATTAAAGTGGTGATATCGAAACGCAAAACGTTCAAACAGCGCAATGTTTGCACACCAGTTTTGTCAAAAATCAACTTTTCGCCAAAACTGAAAAACTGCAGTTTTACTCCAACTTCGTCGCAATTCTGCTGGTAGAAGACATAAAATGCCATCAATTTGACAATACCCACCGAATAGGAAATTTCATGTAGTGTACAAAACATGTGTGCAACATGATAATCTTGCGTCGGAAAGCAGCTCAATCGCCAAAAGTTTGCAGTGCGTTTTGACGAGATCAGACGTTTTTGCTGGCCCCCGAAATCTTCAGTTTTTGCTCGTGTTTGATCAAACGCTGTGCCAAAACGTCACAAAAGTGCTCAATCTAACCGGGTGTATGCTGTTCAGCGTTTCATATCGTTTCATAATCATATTTGAACCAGTCCGATATCGAAACGCAAAGCAGTGCATTTGCACAAAGTTTGCATAGCGTTTTTTAGCAAAATGACGTTTTGACGTGATCAAACGATTTTTTTGATTTCACTCATTTTCGAACCCGCGTCAAATGATAACAACAAAAAAGTGCTCAATCTCACCATGTGGAGACGTTTAGGAATTCAATTAGCTTCATGTCCCATGTTATTAAAGTGGTGATATCGAAACGCAAAACGTTCAAACAGCGCAATGTTTGCACACCAGTTTTGTCAAAAATCAACTTTTCGCCAAAACTGAAAAACTGCAGTTTTACTCCAACTTCGTCGCAATTCTGCTGGTAGAAGGCATAAAATGCCACCAACTTGACAATACCCACCGAATAGGAAATTTCATGTAGTGTACAAAACATGTGTGCAACATGATAATCTTGCGTCGGAAAGCAGCTCAATCGCCAAAAGTTTGCAGTGCGTTTTGACGAGATCAGACGTTTTTACGGTTCCCCGAAATTTCCAGTATTTGCTCGTGTTTGATCAAACGCTGTGCCAAAACGTCACAAAAGTGATGAATTTAATTGGGTGTTGTTTAGCATTGTTTTTTTTTTTTAATGAGGTTGATATCGAAACGTAAATGTACTTTTTGAAACTTTAAAAATTATATTCTGCAATAAAGTGTTTTAATCTTTGATTATGTGGAAACGTTTTGGTTAATATTTGGTTTCGTTTTACAAGTTTTAGAAAAGATTTCGATGTGTTTAGGATATAGTTTTCACGCGTTATTGTTGGATTTATTTTTTGCACGACATTTTAATGGAAATTTGTGGTCGAGTGGAGAAATGTACTTTTCCTCGGTTTTTGTTTTAAGTTTTAATTGATGTTTGACACGCCCAGCCTTTGCACCTCGTTTATTGGGCATCATTTCGCCACAAATATATTATGATTTTTTTGAAGTTTCGTAGTTTTTTGGATTTAGACTGGTTTTTTTTTTTTGGTTTGCTTTTATAGTCAACATTTTACAATCACAGTCACATTTACAATTTGCATAAACGTGTTTTGCATTTTTTTTTTTTTTGATCCAAAAATGTATTAAGAAGTGTTTATAAAGCAACAAACAAACCAAATAGTGTTGTTTTTGTCCGGTATTTTTGTTGTTGTGTCTGAACGTCCTGAACGCATTATTTAACAGCACATTATTTCACGTAAAAGCTGCAGTGCTTTTCTTTTTTCTTTTTCTCTCTCGATTTGAACCGCTAGAACTTAAGTTCTCTCGTTTATTCTGCCAGAATTACAGTGGTTTTTTTCTCGTCTGGTTGCTCGTTTTAACTGCGCGTGCGTGTTAACAATCTCGGTAAAGTCGTTGACAAATTTATCAAATTGTTGATGCATAGAAGCAGTATCGGTTATTTGTAGATCTGTAAAATTAGAGTTCAACTCTTGGAGAAACGCTTCTACATTAAAGTTTTTCAGATCGCGTGTGAAAATTTGATCAGTTTGTTTTTTTTGACCTGCTTTAATTTTAATTACCGCAAAGGTAGGAAAATGATCGGAAATATCAGAAACAGCTATTCCCCCGCTCACATTTTGTTGACGACTGTTAACATAGATATGATCCAATAACGTTTTTGAGTGAGCAGTGACACGAGTCGGTTGATCAATAACACATTTCACTGAGCTACTAAGTAAATTATCTGCGTATTTTCTAGTATTGTTATATTCACGAATTCTTGATAGATCAATGTTAAAATCACCTAAAATGCAGAAATTAGTTTTTTTAAGATTTAAAATGGCCTTTGGTTGGATATAGGCCTTTGGTTGGATATAGATAAAATATACGGATATAATGAAAATTATTTACACGGTTGAGTAAATTTAATAATTTCGATTCTGCTGAGTAACGAGACATGTACTGGACTGAAGGCAGACTGGCAGTGTGGACTAGCACAAAGTTGTGCAGTATACAGATATAATATACTGGTATGTTCCTAGACGTATGGTAGGCCTAGCCAAGAATAGACGGTGCTTTTCCTTGTATGGAGAAAGGCGCCATACGGTTACTACTTGTACTGCTAAATATTGAATACTAAAAGACAAATGTTATCACTAAGTTTGTCTCGAGGTAGACTATTAGTTTGTTGATGGTCAACTTTTTTGTTTTATGAACGTCTCTCTGTTATTTTGGTGTTATGAAGTTATGCTATGATGTTATGCTAGGTATTGTTATGTTGGCTGTACGTATATATGTTTGTATTTCTTATTTTCTAACAGCTCAGATGGCCGAGTGGTATGGAGCGTCTGTCTCTTGAGCTGTAGACTCGGGTTTGATTTCGAGTTGGGTCAAACCAATGACTTTAAAATTGGTATTCACAGCTTCCCTGCTTGACGTTCAGCATTAAAGGGACAGTGTGGAGAACAAGCTGGCAAGTTTACTTGTGCCGTTGGGAAAGGCACTTAGCGGGATTCCCCCATCTTGGTGTGGTAGACAGATGGCCGGCAACTCCTTAGCAAGCTCGTATAGTGCATTGATCGCTTTCTCGTGATAGGAGGATAAATATGCAACTTAAAACTAAACAACTAAATTATTTTCTAACATTACTGGTATGGTACCAAAAGTTGGTACCGGTAACTATGTTTGGTGAGGTGGCAGTAGACTTTGATGACCCTTGTGGTCTTTTCGCTGTCTCCTCGTCAAGTAACTGCACCAGGTTTGATATTATTCGATGATTATGCGCAATTCTGTATATATTTGGCTGGGCGTCGTTGCTTGACAAGTAAAATGATTTGATTTGCTGCTGCTCACTGCTCTGTGCTCAGTACATGGTACAGTACATACCGGCCAGTAGTCTACCGCACAGCTTGATAGTCCCTTGTCAGTGCCTACCGTACCATGCCAGTAGTCTATCTGACTACAGTTAAGTTTATGGGTACTGCTGTACTGGTCCAATCAAGCCTAAGTAGACTACTGCCACTGCTGGTAGTCTGGAAGTTTTACTGGTACGGTACCGTAGGTAGTATGGAGCGTCTGTCGGTACCGTAGGTACTGGTACTGATCAATGCACCGGTACCTCAAACTCTTTCACCATTATGCTTTCAAAAACAGTAAATTTGAAAATCTTTCAGTCCCAGTATCTTGCTACATTTCTGCCGTTTTTCTGTTTTATGGTAAGATAGCAGTAGACTAGATTACCAGATTAAGCTCAGACAATATGTAGCAGTTTCAAGTTTACCATGAATTGTGATTATTCTAGGCCTATGAACTCTCCCTTCAGGATTGCATGTGCTAGTACCGGTAGTTGCTTAACATGTTTACAAGGTAAATACCGGTGTGCAATAGGTAGTGTCTATTTTGCCGTCAACAACAAAATAGCTTTTAGGTCTATTTTGCCTTAAGTGATGTTGTGGGTTTTTAAGCGCCGTTTTGTGCTAGATTGCCATGATTTCTCGATAGCTCAGTCGACAGAGCGCTGCACTAGTTTTGGGTTCAATTCTTGTCATGGCTTCAGTTTGTTTCGCTTCGGTGGCTTCAGTTCGGATTGCTTTGGTTTGATTCGAATTTGTGTGACCTGGGGTTAAGAATCGGGTTCGTGAAGACTAGAATAGAATAAGATAAGATGTACTGGTAATATTCGTGTGACATAGGGTTATGCTGTTATGTAGCGGTGGCAAAACAGACCTAAAAGCTATTATATATGTCGTTAACAGCAAAATAGACACTGCCTATGCAATATTAGGGCTGCAACCTTCAAGCATCTACAGCAGTACAAAACCGGTCCTACTAAACACCGCAAGGAACTACAAGATACTGAAAACAGTGCAAAGAACTACAAGGTACTACAAGATACTTTCGTTTGAAGTACAAAGTAGCTGAAAACACTTCAAGGAACTACAAGGTACTTTTAAACCAACGACAAGGTACTTGAAAACACTACAAGGAACTACAAGGTACTTTTAAACCGACCACAAGGTAATTGAAAACACCACTAAGAGCTGCAAGGTATTTTTAAACCAACTACAAGGCAGTTAAAAATATCCCAAGGAACTTATGGACTAACAAGGGCGTTAGGAACATCCCAAGGGTTGAAGTTGGGGGGGGTTTGGGGTCGGGGGTTTGGGAACTTATGGACTAACAAGGGTGTTAGGAACATCCCAAGGGTTGAAGTTGGGGGGGATTTGGGGTCGGGGGGTTGGAATCGGGGGGTTGGAATCGCGGGGTTGGAGTTGGGGGGGTTGGAGTCGGGGGGGTTGGAGTCGGGGGGTTGGAGTCGGGGGGTTGGAGTCAGGGGGTCGGAGTTGGGATGGTTGAGATTGGGGGGGTTGGAGTTGGGGGGGTCGGAATCGGGGGGGGTTGGGGTCGGGGGGGTTGAGGTCGCGGGGTTCGGAGTCGAGGGGTGGAGTCGGAGGGGTTGGGGGTTGGAATCGGAGGGTCGGAGTTAGGGGGGTTGAAGTCGAGGGGGTTGGGGTCGAGGGGGGTTGGAGTTGGGGGGTTGAGGTCGGGGGGGGGGGTGGAGTCGAAGGGGTTGGGGTCGGGGGGTTGGAATCGGGGGGTTGGGGTCGGGGGTTGTAGTTGGTTTGAAATTACCTTAAAAGTCTTGTAGTTGATTTATAAGTACCTTGTAGTTTCTTGTGCTGTTTTCAATTAACTACCTTGCAGTTGGTTTAAAAGTACCTTGTAGTTCCTTGTGCTGTTTTCAACTACCTTGTACTTGGTTTAAAAGTACCTTGTAGTTCCTTGTGCTGTTTTAAACTATCTTGTAATAGCTATAAAAGTACCTTGTAGTTCCTTGTGGTGTTTTCAATTACCTTGTAGTTGGTTTAAAAGTACCTTGTAGTGTTTTCAGCTACTTTCTACTTGGTTTAAAAGTACCTTGTAGTTCCTTGTGCAGTTTTCAACTACCTTGTAGTAGCTATAAAAGTACCTTGTAGTGTTTTCAGCTACTTTGTACTTAGTTTAAAAGTACCTTGTAGTTCCTTGTAGTGTTTTTAAGCATTTTGAAGGGTTAAAAGTACCTTGTAGTTCCTTGCGGTGTTTAGTAGGACCCGTACAAAACGATTAGTCTAACAGTCTAATGCCAGTAGAATGTTTATTTAAATGGGGTGATGAGGCCTACCGTAGTCATCAGGAATAAACTACCGGTATTAGTCCAAATGAAATGAAATACCATAAACTGTTACAGTGGTGGGCTCTTGTTACCACTGCTCTGTAAGTTTTTAGCAGGTGCAAATTTGCTCAAATAGCCTATAAATTTCGATAAAAAATTTACCCAAAATTTTTGGTTTAAAAAAAATTTAATTCAATTTTTGCTTCAAACTGTCAAAGTTGAGCTTCCAGACTAAGAAACTTTTACTTTGTACCAAAATATTGATATCTTTAATTCCCATTCTGCCAAAAATTACCGTACCTTTCCAGTTTGCTAGCTTAAAGAAAAACTGTAAAATTTTGCACCTTACTGGGAATAGTCCTTATTACTTTTGAAATGCTGATATGGAAGTTGTCGTTACCGTTTGACACCGCTTAGTGAACACTCTACACGTTAGTCATGTTTATGCGGTACCGGTATACAAATCTGTTATTGTTGTTACTGTTAAGTTGTCGTTACCGTTTGACACTGCTTAGTGAACACTCTACACGTTAGTCATGTTTATGCAGTACCGGTATACCAATCTGTTATTGTTGTTACTGTTAATTGTAAAAAGTTGTAACAAAGTGCAAAGTGACAGTTGCTCTGATACCGTACTTCTGGAAAATAGAACTAGGCCGTGTAACTTAACATTATACACTGTACGTGTACATTATATACTTGTCACTTCAAAATTTTTTTACCCTTGTTTATGCTTAAAACTAAAATGACTGCAGGGCATTGTATGAAAGAATAATAAACAGTTAACAAATTAGCCTGAACCAGTATGCAACATCCAGTAAAAATCAATACACTCCAGCAATCCTTTTAAATACCGGCAAACTAGCATTTTGAAATCTTGATTAGTCATACCTGAATGCTTTAGTTTTAAAATGTCTTTTCCATGGAAAAAACAGCTTTCGTGACAGCAATGGGTAATTGGCTTGCCAGAAACTTCGTCATATGGTAACTTTGCCACGCTTTGAGAAGGTGAGGGGAGATGTGGGGATAGGTGTAGGGAAGTGTGTTGGTGTGTGGGGGAGTAATAGGGAGATGAAGGGAAAGATGTGGGGGGAAGTGTGGAGGAAGGTGTGGAAAAGTGTGTTGGGGTGTTGAGAAGTGTGGTAGAATGTATGGGGTGAGTGGGAAGTGTGTTGGGGTGTGGGGTAGGTGAGGAGAGAAGTGAAGAGAGGTATGGGAGAAAGTGTGTTGGGGTTCCACACCACAACACACTTCCCTACACCTTCCTCCATACTCCAAAACACTTCCCTACCCCTTCCTCCACACTGAACACACTTCCCTACACCTTCCTCCACACCTCAACTCACTTCCCCACTCACCCAATACACTCTCCCCACACCTCTCCCCGCACTTCTCCACACCCCCCACACCTCGCCCCACATTTTTCTTTACCTCCCCCCACACCCCAACCCAACACACTTCCCTACACCTTCCCCCACAGCAGACCTACTCCCATACCTCTCCCCACACCCCAACACACTTCCCCACTCACCTCATACACTCCACCACATCTCGTCTTCCCACACTTTTCCACACCCCCCACATCTTTTTTTACCTCCCTTTACACTCACCCCATACACTTTCCCACACTCCTCCACACCTCTCCCCACATTGTCAATGTATGAAAGTGTGGCAAAGTTACCACGTGACGATGTTACCTTAGTAAATTCAACTGGAAAAGCCCAATAAAATTTTCTACAACAACCGGAAATTTAAAGCATTGTTTTGGGAATGTAAATTTTCAATGCATAAAAGTGTGGCGAAATTACCTCGTGACTAAGTTTCTGTGGCAAAGTTTCCGGCAACCGATAATTGCACAGTGTTACGCATAATAAAAATTCTCTTACACTTTGCAGCAGAAAATGGTGTTTGCAAAAACCCCGTTTGCATGCCAGTGATCAGAAATTTACAAGCTCTGACCTTTCACTTCTATACTCGGAGTAATTTTTTCTGAAAATAGTCTTGCAGTTGTTTCAAAGCAGATGTGCAACACTCAGAGCAAAAATGAGGGAGTAATAGCGCCTGGGCAGCACAGCTCCAAAGAAATGTTGCATTGGTGGCAAGCCATTGGCAACTCTGCGTCTGATTTTACAGGCCCGGTAGTCTAACCCCAGACCTCTCACTCCATTAGGGGTGTTACTCTGACTTAGTTAATTATGTTGAAGTGGTAAGCTTTCATGATGAACTGCCGTGCAAAACAAAAACACAAGAAGTCCAAAGATCATCTGGAGTTAAACTTTTTAAATTAAGACAATTCTTGGCAGATTTTGCTCAAATTTTCAAGAAATACATATGCTAATTACTATTCAGTGGCGCACGCAGGTAGGATGTTTGGGGGGTCAAAACCCTCCCTTTTGAAATCGAACTCTTGTTTTTAAAGTGAAGTGTTTAAACTGTGCAAGTGTACAAGTGCAGTACGTGCTGTTATTTCAAAACAGCTGTGACAGAATTTGCCCCACATCATACTGAAGCCAGACCAGCTGGTTGGTGTAGTGGTAAGAGACATTGTTATCAGTGGGCAGGGGGGAGATGAGGGGAGTGCATCCCCCACCAGCCATTTTTAAACATGTTTTTGATGAATAGCCTACAATTTTTCCATAATTTCAAACTTTTTCGATAACAATAAGCCTTGCGCCCTAACAGCCTAAGTACGCATAATCGAAAATGTACGAACAAAATGCGTCATATTTGGTGAAACACTCAGATTTAGGGGCAAAAAATTTAAACAAAATTTGCCTAAAAGTTGTTCAAAAAGTACTAAAATGGCCACTGCAGTATGTACATTTTTAAAAAATTTTGCGTGGGAGCATGCCCCAGGACCCCCTACAGCCTTTTTTATTCTCAAGATGCTTCAAAACAATTCTGCCGGAAAAAACTACGCTTGAAAATACGTCACAATTTGGTGCTCCCTCCCTGAAAAATTTTTCTGAACACGCCGCAGACATGAAAACATTTTTCAAAGGGCTTTTTTTGCCATTTTGGGGCCTAACGTCTATGCAGTTAGTTTACATTTCAGATGGCCGAGTGGTATAGAGCGTCCGTCTCTTAAGCTGTAGACTCGGGTTTGATTCCGAGTCGGGTCAAACCAATGACTTTAAAATTGGTATTCATAGCTTCCCTGCTTGACGCTCAGCATTAAAGGGACAGTGTGGAAAACAAGCCAGCAAGTTTAGTTGTTGTGCCGTTGTACTTAGCGGGATTCCCCCATCTTGGTGTGGTAGACAGATAGCTGGCAACTCCTAAGCGAGCTCGTATAGCGCATTGATCGCTTTCTCGTGATAGGAGGGTAAATATGCAAGTAACTAACTAATTAACATTCAACCTTATTCAAAAATTTCACCCTTCCCACCAAACCTTTTTGGATCCCTAAGTCCAAGATCGAGTTTTTTTTAGACCCCTTTAAGCACCCCTGTTACTGTTACTCTTTGTTTTGTGCAAACTTCCAAGTCCAATTCTTTTTACTTAACTTTTTAGCCCACAGTAAGTCCAAAATGCCTGCATTGTCGAGCATTGTTTTTGTGTTAAAACAAGACAAATCATAGTAAGTCCACGGACATACTGTGTTTTGTTTTAATGCGTAAGCGATGCTCGACAATACAGGCATTTTGGACTTACTGTCGGCTATCATTTTTATTTGTGGGTATTTTGTCCCAAAAGTTGGTGGGAACGTGTGTCATAGTTTTTTATGTCGATTGATGAAAAAATTTCAAAAACGAAAAAAATGTACTTAATGTGTTTTTGATTTGCACGGCAGTATAGATCAAATGCTTGTAGCCTACCACTGCTGGTATAATGCAAGACATGAAAATGGGTTTTCTTGGATGGACTGGCAATACAACAGAATTGAAACTGTTTCAGTAGTGCTTACAGATTGATACCTTATAATATTCATGGGCAACTAGATTTGATTAAAAGTACTTTTTATTACAAATGTAAAAACTACCTACTAAATATTAGAGATAGTGAACTACGTACTAGACTTATTAAAACTAGATGAAAAGTACTTACAGTTAGTTTTCATTCCTGTTCTCTCTAAGGTGTGAAATTTGGGAAATTTCGGGCAAATTTTTTCAATATTTCTTGCTTGCAGAATGGAATGGTGATTTTGGGCCAAATTTGCATCAAAGTGTTAAATATTTCGGTACAAAACAAAATTATTATTCTCTGGAAACTCAACTTTGAGGCAAAAATTGTATTGAACTGTCTCTAAACCCTTTATATCTCGGGTTGATTTTTTACTGAATTTTGTACTTGGGCAAATTTGCGCTTGCAAAAAACTTGAGGGAACAGTGGTTATTATGTATTGAATCATTTCCACAGCTTTATATTAAACTTACTTAACGCAACAGCTCTCGACCAAAAATAATCTTGAGCAGAGAGCTTTGCAATCCACTTGTATTTTAATTTCATACAATAGTAGCGTAAAAAGTGTGTACATGATGTAAAACATGATTTTTAAGTTGTCCAATATGTATAATATACCTACTTCGATTTTGGAGATTGAAAATTTTTGCTGAATGTCAAGATGTGACACTACAATTTGCTATTTTTTAGAATAATTGGTGGCTAACTTTAATCTAGCACTAGTGCGCTATGTTTCGCAATCAGTATGATAACGATGTGACAGTATGGAGCCCACAAGGCCGGATTCATCAAATTGAATACGCCATGGAAGCAGTGAAGCAAGGTGCTGCTACAATTGGACTTAAATCTGATAATGACGTCGTTTTAGTTGCATTAAAGCGATCTCAATCCGATCTCATCGCTCACCAAAAAAAAGTCGAAAAAATTGCGCCTCATGTTGCTATATCCATTGCTGGCCTTACTTCGGATGGCAGATCGTTGAGCAATTTCATGCGAACTGAGTGTATGCATCAAGATTTCATGTTCGACAACCGTTTACCAATTTCTCGTCTTGTGGCTACAGTTAGCGCGAAGATGCAAATACCAACACAGCGCTATGGAAGAAGACCCTTTGGTGTTGGAATTCTAGTAGCTGGCTATGATGAGCAAGGCCCACATATCTATCAATTATGTCCATCAGCTAATTACTACAACTGCAAAGCAATGGCTATTGGTTCTCGATCGCAGAGCGCACGTACTTACTTGGAGCGAAGATTAAATGATTTTAAATCGTGCACTACAGAACAGCTTGTGAATCACGCATTGACGGCTTTGAGGGAAACCCTACCGTCAGAACAGGAATTAACTGTGAAAAATTGTTCTGTTTGTATTGTTGGTAAAGGCAATGATGTCACGATTTATGAAGATGAAGAAGTGGCTCCTTTCTTGGAAAACCTTGAGGATAAACCTTCAACTCGCACTGATTCTACTGCATCTGCCCAATCTACTGAAATGAGGCAAGCTAGTCTGGTTCCCCCTGTTAGTGGTCAGCCGCAACAGAGAGATGCACCAGAGGAACGAGAATCAATGGAGACGGCGGAATGAAGATGCTGAATTTAGGACAATTAAGGCAGCATGGTTAAGATAGAGACGTGTTTACGGTGTATTTCAGGCTTTAGAAACCCAATTTTTGTGCAAAATTTTGTCTTCGTTCAGTTTGAGTTAAAATGCTCATGTTTCTTTCCTATCTTGAAGAACTTGGCTTGATAGATGCGAAGTAATTCAAAATGCATCCAAGTAGTTACCTAATTTATTCATTTGGATTTGCTGAATCTTTCCGTTTAGAGTGTGTTCTAATTAAAGCCCGTTGGCCAAATTGCGTTAAGCTGCTGAATGCATGGGCAGACGCAATAATTGTTAAGGGGGGGCGGAGAAACGAGAAAATGCTTCGTTTACCTTTCATTTTTGCGTCTTGGTAGAATTAAAGTACTTGCGCAATTTAGGCAGGTTGCTTAAACCTCCTCTATTCCATGGGCCCCCATCCGCTAATATAATGTATTTTTGTGGCTGCTGCTTGCTGCTGTCATTTTAGTAAATTTTGAATATTTCTCATGATTGAGCTTATTAAAATTGAAATTTTAAAATGTTTTTGCTCTCAGACTAAAAATGAACGACGATGTTTGTTTCATATTTTATTAAAAATTTACCAGGTACAATAAAACCGAAATTTCGTAAAAATATTCATTTGCATCAATGCAACAAAACAGCTGGCAGTCAATTGTAGAAATCCCACGAACAGAATAGGCTTTCTCCAAAGTGACGAACTCCGAAGCTGTAACAGACTACTGCCTGTGTTGGCTGCTCAGTAGACGCACTCACTAGTCTTCTTCCACGGCAGCGTTCGTTGATTTTGATGAGTCATGAGTAACGTTGCAGGCATGAAATCAAAGCCATGGGTGCCAAGCTGGATCGGTCCTGCACAGATTGTCTGGGGAACTTGCGACTGAAATAAGTCCCCCGACTTTACTCATTCCCCCTTCCATGGAAGCAACAGTTTTTAATCTTCCCATAATGGCATTCACAGCACTGTCCACTAGCGCCACCAGCTGGTCGCTGCAACACAACGAAAAATTTCAAAAATTGACACTGGCATAATGAATCATCGAATATTTTTACCCCATTGATGCTTTGAACTTCAAGTCCTATGTAGACAGCAGCTTCTACCTTAAAAAATCTGCATTGCGTACACGCGCTCTTAATTCCCAATGGTTGCTAGTACTCCCTCTAATCGTTGCTGGGGAGGCGGTAAAAGATAGCCTACGATAACCCTATTTCAGCCAAGCACTTGATGCAATAATTAGGACTATCTCACCTGGCCATATCAGGAGGTAAAGTGTTGTTGGATTGAGATGTGTCATCTTGCATCTTCTTATGCCAGGCTATCATTTCATCGCGAAGTACAGCACGTAATAAGCCATCGACCTGAAAAGTTGACAGATTGTAAATAAATATGGGACAAAAATAACTGAAGGAGGAAAAACAATGCTACTGTAATTTCGACAACATAGATTCAGCTGTCATTATGAGCAGGATAAGCCAGGACCTTTCAGTTTTGTACCACCTTGCCTACACTGCCGATGATGGCAGCTGAATTTATGTGGTCCAAATGTTCAGTTTTGAGAATTACTATGGCTTTACTTTCCTCCGTAACAGATTGCACTAAGCATCAGACGGGAACAAATTGTCATTTTGGTAACACAAAAACTCACTTTAAAAAGGTGACTAGGCACCGATAAGCCCTTGTAAAAATTCCAAACAATCGTATCAGCTACACTTTTTACGCTAACAAAAACCAACAGCATTAATTGCTCATTTTACCGTTATCAAATCCCTCCAACAGTCCAAACCAGTATTCACATTAAAACGAAATACAAGATTTTATATTAATGCAATCCAGCAAGTAGTACTTACTTTAAGATTAGGCTGGAGAAAACACCTTGCAGTAGATACCATTGCTGCAGAAAGTACGCTGCTGACACCTACCGGAGAGATGAATTCAGCGATATTGGGTGTGAGACGGAATGGAACACACCTTTCAGAATGAAGCTCACCAGTGCTGTCACTGATATCAAACCTGTGCAACAGAGAAATCATAGAGCGCACACCCGCACACAGCGCCATTTCGGGCTACTAGACATCATCAGCCGCACTCGGATTAACAATACATTCATTCAGAATGATTGACCCTACACAAGTCAATCATCCAGACGTTTATACCCAAAATGTAACCTTTGTGGTACGTAACAGAAGTTACGTAACACTCCAATCAATCATCACGATCTAGGGAGAAATCATTAGTAGTAAAATAACCAAGAACTAGCAGGTCTGCAATTTTTCTGCGTGTAACATGCACGGCACTCATTAATTCCGTAAGTTTTGTTGCTAGAAAATCTAGGTAACACCAAAGGACCAAAATCCTTCGGGAAATTGTTGCTTTGGCTTTCGCAAGTGGCTTTCCTACTTGAATTCAGCTTGAGATTAAGCCAATTAGCAACTACAAACTCCGTTACTTGATCAACTGCAACAAGAGACTAACGATCGGTTATGTCTAGTTGCCTACTCAATCATTATGTTCCCATCACGAGAAAGTAATGATGGTAGCTTTTTGATTCTTCCATAGAGAATTGCCGATTCATTTTTGCTTTTCTAATTTGTTACTGGATACGAATTTGTCGAGCAGAAATCTTCATCTTTAAAAACATCTTATGTCGAAGGACGTATCAAAACTTACAGCTACATCAAAAAGTTGCAAGGGACAGCTTAATGTTTCGACTATAAAAAGTCTCGTCAGCCCTTCTAATGGGAGTTAATAGGAATAATTATTAATAGTTAAATGGAGGGAACAACGTAGAAAAGAAATGAAGTTGAGATGTTTAAGATTAGCAATGTAACAAAGAATCTTTACAGTCTGGAATGAGTCTAGCCTAGATTGGCTTTGCAATGAGCATAGCAAGGCTGGCGAGACTTTCTTACAGACAAAACTTAAAGCAATTTTCCACCAAAGCTCAACAACTTTTATCAGTCATTTACCTGTAATACGATGCATGAAGATGACCGGAGTCTTGGGCGATTTGAAGCATTTCCGGGCGAAGTCGTGTCAGGAAAAAAGTGAACTCCGCAAATCCGAGAAGTGCAAGGTGAAGAGTCAAGCTCTTCCGAAAAGTCCAATAATCCGTAGCATCGGGAAATGTGTGCACCGCCCACTCTTTAAACATAGTACGAGGAACCATGTTAGCTTGGACATCGCGAAGCAAATCACGCAGGAAGGAATGAGAAATCTGAAAGGGATAATTTGCAATATTCAAAAATTAACTTGCTTTTGTCATGATTTAGCTCAGTTGTTAAGACATTGCAATTGGTGCGGAAGGTCTGGGGTTCGAAATCAGGGTCGGTCAAATCGAACACAGTGTCGCCGACAGCTCGCCACTGCTGCGACGTTTCTTCGGAGCTATGTTGCTCAGACGCTAAGCTGTGGAGATATGTCCCGTCAAACGTACACGCTTCGGCGTAATACCACCAGTATGATGAAGATTTGATTTTCTTTTATCATAACTTATTTTTACACGATTCAATGTAGAAAAATTAGTTAAAAAAAATTTGTTTTCCCACTTACTTGCCTCCCCGATGATTGGAGTCGCGTAAGTTTTTCGTAATAATACTCAATGGGTGCGTCATGCTCGACTAATTTTCTAGCACATCTAAACAACCAATGAGCATGTAGCACAGAATTTCAAAAGCGTTCGACAACACACATAGAAACGACAAGGTCTAAAATGTAACCCACATAGCCTAGACCAGCGTTCTTCAACAGAAATTCCTCGGAACCCTAGAGCAGCGGTTCCCAACCTGTTTTTCTTCATTACCCACTTTTAATGTGACTGATCCTCAATCACCCACAACAATCTACTACTGAAGTTTACCTCAGATATATCAATCGGTGAGGTGCAAAAAAAAGTCTACACGTCTGCGGGTGCCTGTTTCGTGAAGATGACGGTGAAGAGCAAAAAACGTGCCTTCAGGCATATATTTTTGACAATGGTGTCACATTACCCACCGAAGAATCACATATTACCTCTCGGGGGTAGTTTACCCCCAGGTTGGGAACCACTGCCCTAAGGGAATCCCAAGGCATTCCTACGGGTTTCATGAAAAACGTGCCAAAGTTTCTGGAGTTTTGATTTAAAAATTCACACAGTAGTGACTTTTTCATATATCCATGGCATGCATTTTCACCAACAATAGCGAATTTCGAGTTCTTTTTAATTTTACAATGAGTTTTCGCACATTTCAAGACAAGATAAAGGGTTTCACTAGAAATCAAAAAGGTTGAAGAACAGTGATCTAGATTCTAGAAATACAGCGCAGGATTGAAGATGCTAACACGATGAGCTTGATTTACTGTTGGTCGATTGTATTTGAAAAAAATAGATGATTGCTGCTAATCTGTACTACTACGGTAGTAACTTTCATGCAATAAGAAATATATCTGCAAGTGACGATGAGAAAAAAGCGTTTACATACTTTCGTTTCTCATAAAAAAAATCAAATTATCATTGTACTCGCGGCATTTCGCCCAAGCGTGTAACGAGTAGCGGGGTCCATCTCCGCGGCTCACCGCCTGGGCAACAGAACTCTGAAGGAACGCGGTAGCGACACTGTGTGCGATTTGACCGCACCGGGACTCGAACCCCAAACCTCCCGCACTGATAGCGATGCCTTAGCTACTTCGCCATTTGGCCAGCAAAGCGATTAGAAACGTTTGAAGAGAATTTTCGCGAAACTGCGTTGGTATCTGCTGCTTCAAATCATCACTTTCTGTTCCATTCGGATGAAGTTAGTATGTGATTGTGACGTAAGTATGCAGGCAAACTTGCACAGGATGCTGCAATGTTTGCACAGCATACGTTAGCACAAAGCACATTTCCTTCTTACTGCCTGATTACATCTCATACGACAATTCAATCCTCATAGCGCTTTGATCGCTTTCTCGTGATAGGAGGATAATATTCAACTAAGTACAAAGAGGTAAATACAATTTACTTGGGTTGACTACAACAATGTGTCTTTCAAAACCGCATAACGGTACTTTTACTTGAAAGACCTTCACTAACCTGATCTTATAAATATCTAACAGCGACACTGATGAGGGGTTATCTTCGACTAAACGCATTTGGGGGGATACGGCCACAACTCGGGGGAGGGAGAAGAGGAGTTGGCGCTTCGCAGTCTCTTTCTTCTTTTCCAGGCCAGGATTAAGGAGTCTCAGCAGCTGCAAAACTCGCTCTTCTCTCCGAGATTCGATCAAACACCCATCATTCATCACCTGAAATTTAAGAGAAATTATTGGAAGTGAGAATTACCATAATAGAAGCTTTCTCTTAGCCCATCTTCGCGAATTGCAGATCAAAAAGCGATCGTTTGTTTCTCTGGAAAATAACTTCACCGATAAGGCAAAGTTGGACATAGCGGCAGCTTGGCTTAGCATGCTGAGAAAAAAAGCTAGGCTGCAAGACATAAAAAACAGACAAAGCTCAACTCCGCTAGGGTTTTCGCATATTATATTTCACCGGTGGTATTAAAAGCAGCACAAAACACTTAACTTTGAAGATGGTCCATCCCATGTAATTTTAGGAGCTCAAGCTTGAAAGCCAAGAGCTTCTGGCGCCAACTTTCATGTCTTTTATTATCTTTGTCGGAGCACGATGCTTACGACCAGAAGAAAAAAAATGAAGCTGCTCAAATGCTTGCAATCAACATAGTGTAGACACTAGACAGGTCTTTAACTGGGAAATATAAATAAGTAAAGCTCACTAAATATGGATAAATCTTTCCATTATGTCCACGGATGTACAATCTCCTCGCGGATGTGTTATGTCGCTGCACCACATGGACCCGAGGCATGAATCTAGCGATCTTCACGTAATAGTTTGTGTGTTTGGGAAGCAAGTATTCTCCTGGAATGTCAACCTCCGCCGTACTGGAGGAAAAGTTACTGAGAAAACGACATTTCTCCTCGATCAAGAAAAACTTGGGTCTCGTCTGCATAATCAAAATAAGATGAACATAAACGGGCTCAGAGCGGGTTCAAGCACCCACTTACCCTGTCCACATGTTCAATTTTAGTGGGCATTAGTCCCACAGTTCTTGGTTTTAGTTTCTGCATTATAATCAATTTTTTGATGTCACAGTTACTTTTTTTAACTATGATATCAAAGTATTGAGTGTGATGCAGAAACTAAAACCAAGAACCGGGGAACAAAGCCTAGTAAAATTGGACATGTGAACAGGGAAAATATGCTATTCTCAATCATGAATGATTGAACGATGTTAGTGGAGATACAAGGTAAACAACGCGCATACACTTCGCACTCAAAGCTTGTCGCGAGCGCCTAGAGGTGAAGCTGCGAATACTATTGCTAAAATCGTTTGTATATGACCCGACTGGGGCTAAAACCCCAAACTCTTAAGTACTGGGCACAGAGATACACAATGACCAGAGATTCTTAATCAGCTATCCAGATTTCCAGCTTAGGTATTTTTAGAGTAATTTGAGCTTACTATATCGCAAGGAACTCAAAGTCTGCCTACCTTAGTTTTGGCTTCTAAAATCTTGATCCATTTTTTGAGTTTTTGAATTACATTGTGAAGTCTCTTCGATCCAGGGACGCTAAAATCGAAGTCGCTAGTGAACTGAGTCTTCATCTTTTGAAAGACGGGGTCTTGAGCAGTAGCCTGGAAAAACAAACGCAAAGTTAAGAAAAATTTACCTGGTAAGTGCAAGCACAAAAAAGCCATAACCCTAAAAAAACGTACCGAAAAATATAGTAGCTTGTACTTAACTGCAGATAATGTACACTATTTCGACTTTTCAAGTCTCATCAGTACAAGTTCCTAACTGACACTTCTTGTGATGGTTTGCGCCATTGAGCATCAGTGAATGTGAATCGTTTCCGCAGAGAACATTTTCTGCTATGGGACATTCCCAGTTTTGGAATCACACGTAGAAAATGCTTTTTCTGCTATACAAAGCGTTTGAAGTAGCATGGATTCTCAATTGTTTTAATTTTTTATAATTATTCCAACTCTTTGCGCGAGAAATGAGTAGACAGAACATATTGCGGAAGGACTTACACGTTGTGTTGCTGAGAGGCAATGCTATTCTTGATTCATTCTAAACTGCGGAACTTACCAACAAGACATGGGACACCGGTATTGTAACATTTATTAAACTAACCTACCAGTATTTGGAATCTGATGAAACCTTTTAAAAAAACAGTCAAGCTAATGCGTCGAGTCAAAGACTCTCCTAGCTTCCCATACACTCGAATCGGGGAGCATCGGCTAAGCTTTTTAGACAGCAAAAACACACGAAAAGAACACGCACTCACTTTAACACGTCTTGCCAAAGACTCAGATGCGGCACTCGAAAACGTTTGAGTTACATTGGATACGTTTTCAATACCAACCCCAAACGTGGAAACAAGCTTGTTCACAAAATTGAGGGTGTGGGGGGTGATGTGAGCTCCCGATACCGATGTACGATTTTCAAATGCAACGAAGTAACATTTCGTGAGAGCTTGACACAGCTGGCGTAATACCTGCGTAAAATCAAATCCTCATCATACTCGCGGCATTTCGCCGAAGCGAGAAACAAATGGCGGGGCCAATCTCTGCGGCTTAGCGCCTGGGCAACACAACTCTGAAGAAACGTCGCAGCGATGGCGAGCCGTTGGCCACACTGTGTCCGATTTGACCGGCCCGGGAATCGAACCCCAGACCTCTCGCACCGACAGAAAAGTGCTTAACAGCTGAGCTAACCGTCCGGTCATTGCACTATAAAATCCAAACCGTCAGTTAAGCTAAGTCCAGTTGAAGCTTTATTTATGCATAAGCAAATCAGTATCTCCACTAGCTAATCCTAACAGGTGGTTGATGGTGCAGAAGTTAAACATAGCCAAAAAGAGACGCTTCATATTCCCCAGTGTATAAGGTAAGCGTTCTCGACCCTTTCTTCAATCTGACGATTTATTGTACAAGTGTCCGACGAAAAACATCAAGAGTATGACATCTTTATTTTTTTGGCTAAGCACCAATTAGAAGCTTTGCAGTTCACACAACACAACTGGTAGTTAATTAGCAATTTAATTATAAATATTACAGCCCACAAACATAAGACTCGTCTCAGCGCGTGCTTATAGCGTTGACAATGGCATCTAAAGAGAGTCAAACGTCCGCTCAAATGTTTTTAACTGTTCTCTGCATTTCAAAGTGCACAAAAATCCTATTTGTATATTTTCATGAAAGTATAGCCGAGCCAAAGGAAAATTTCTAGCATAACATAACAAACAAATGCTTAGAGCGGAACCACGCTGTTTCGAGCTATTAGCTCTCATCAGCCGCACCCAGGTAAAACGTACATTCATCCTGCAGAATGATTGACCCTAAGCGAGCCAATCACTCCTCTGGATTTACAAAATTTAAAAAAATGTAACCTTTGTGGCGCACAACAGAAGCTATGTTGCACTCCAGTCAAATTTCCCGTATGGCCAAGGTACAACAATAAAACGACGTCGCGTCCTTCCTGGCCTGCTGGACAAAAAAAAAAAGCTTGTGGCGAACCATCTCGGGTCCTAATTAGCAAAAAACATCATGGTACCGGTAGTCAATTTCTTACTTCTTCATGCCAGTTTTCCCTGAACCAAACCATTTGATCCACGATTCCTTCCAAGGAGGAGAGCAGAGTCGGATGCATATCACGCTGCATGTGCATGATGCGGCTGCACCTCCACATTGACGGAGTTGCACGGATGGGACCGGATTCACTAGATCCGCTCTGACTCCCGCTAAGACTTTGACTGGAAATCCGAGAATCTGTTCAAAAAATATGAGCACAATAAATATAAAACATAACTAAGGTCATTTTCAAACTCATAACTAAGGTTCATTTCAAATTCAAAAGATTGAGAGAGTTTGCCAATGAGCTTGCGCTCTTCGAGTCAGCATCCATCCGAAGTACATGTCAAACACGATCAGCTCCAGCTGTGAATCGAACCCATAACGAAGGATCATGAGTGCTCTACCGTTAGGATATGTCACTGACAAAACAACTTATACAACGCTACTGCTAAAATCTCAATTTCTTTAGTAAGCAATTCAACTTAGATAAAAAAAGCTTAAGCAGCGCGGCAAGTTAGATCAGTTGCTAAGGTGCGGGAGGTCTGGGGTTCGATTCCTGGGCCGATCAAAGCGGAAACAGTGTCGCCAACGGCTCGCCACCACTGCGACGTTTCTGTGTTGCCCAAACGGTATGCCGCGGAGATGGACCTCACCACTCGTTACACGTTTCGACGTAATATCTCGAGTTTAGTAAAGATTTGACATTTTTTAAAATCCAACAAAAGTTCATTCCACTACTTTTTACCTGACATATCTTGCGAGTCGCTTTGACTATCGACGCCATCTTGAATCTGCGAGTAAAGTTTAGAGGGTTACATGAATTCCAAGCAAAGACAAATAACAATACTCACATTGGAGTCAGTTGATAGCTTCGACCTACGGTCCACCGAAGCGGGGACTCCCCCTTCCGTATTCTTGTATCTCTCGCGTTGTTCTATCTTCAGAGTAAGATACAACGTTCTGATGGGAAAGTAAACTGCTTGCGGGTAGACACGGGCAACCTGGATGAAGAAAAATCACCATAAAAAAGTGTTAAATTAAGTAATACGTCGGTCTTATGAAGGTCAAGTTTGACGTAGTTCAGTCAATACCTACGCGATTGAAGTTGCATAAATTTTTGGCGAATAAACAAATAAATCAAATCTTCATTTCACTCGCGGTATTACGCCGAAGCGTGTAACGAGTGGCGGGGCCATTCTCCGCGGCTCAGCGTCCGGGCCAGTTAGCTGTGGCGAAGCCGCTGGTGACACTGTGCACTTGACCGGTCCGGGAATGGAACCCCTGTCCGAAGGTCAACTGAGCTAATTAATGTTTGCAGTAACGCTGTTGTAAGGTAAGAGACGAGTTCGCACAGAGGACATCATGAGGAGAGAAAATTTAACATTTCAGAATAAATCTACACTTGTCTGTTTCAAGCGGTTTAAGCTTATAAAGCATCTACTTTCCAGCGCCAAACTTGATTTCTTTATTATCTTTGATGGAGCAACCGACTCACTCGCTTACGACCAGAAAATAAAGAGAAAAAAGACAGAGCTCTCAAAGCAATGAAAACGTCTTGGAAATAAGCCTTTAACAGCTCAGACGGCCGAGTGGTAAGAGCGTTCGCCTCCGGAGCTGTATACTCGGGTTTGATTCCGAGTCGGGTCAAACCAAAGACTTTAAAATTGGTATTCGCAGCTTCCCTGCTTGACACTCAGCACCAAGAGACACCGTGGAGAACAAGCCAGCAAGTTTGCTACTTATGCCGTTAGGAAAGACGCTTAGCGGTATTCCTCTATCTTGGTGTGATAGACAGATGGCAGGCAACTCCTAAGCGAGCTCGTCATAGCGCTTTCATCGCTTTCTCGGGATGAGAGGATAGATATGCAATTAAACAAAAACTTACGTGGCTCAACAAATTAAGAATTTTGGCTCCATGGGCGCAAATGAGACAAGTAAGCAACTGGGGCACCCAGGCCAACCACTGGACCGGTGGAACGCCAACTGAAAACTAAAAAAATTGGCGGTCATTCGCAAAATTCTATACAGTGTGATATTCAACTCCAGTTACTTTGTCAACAGTGTCCGCCAGAGTGCACTGCTCATCATCGTAACTAAGCAACCAAATAACTTTGGCAAGATACTTTCGGGACTTGGCTTCGTTTTGATGACGACATGCGTGCAAGTAACACGTGATCGCTGATATTCCAGCTTGATCGGGTGCGCTGGGGACTCCCCCTTCCTGAAAACAGCATTTATTGATTTCTATGGTAATGAAATTCAATAAACTTCGGAACACAGTTTTTGGAATTTTTTGAATACATTTGTATAAAAATAAGAGCCAATGAAATTCGATACATTTGAAATGTTTCGAGACGTTTCGATTTATATTTAAACCACTGTCAGTCTCATTCAAAACAAGAGTGTATTTGGATAAGATTGACAATGGTTGAAGCACAGTGCAATGTGATTGGCGGTCGCGCCAAACAGAGAGCTCAATGGTGTTCGCCAGAGCATAAATGCAACGCAATAAATCACCAATAAAAGTATATTTAAAAGCGCCCAAAAGGCTGCTTCGCCTTTCAGGGGGATGCATTTATACACTAAATCAATAGATATTTCATCACTTCACATTAAGCAGTCTATTAACTACTATAAAACTACTCCACATCATCGCTAGACTAGTTAAAACATAAATTGATATCTATATTTCATTCTTTGTGTGAGAGAACAACCGATTACGCTATGCATAAAACGAATTCGGTATCGTCGGAGTTTAGGACCAGAAACAACTTTCATGGGAACAACCCTTTAAAACCATATTTAGTTGTATGGTATAGCAGTCGCTTAAGCGGCCGCTATAATCTTTGGGTGGCTGCTTGACTCGAAAACGTTAAACAGTCATTTCGCAGCCTCCCTTGACATTTCAGTTCCGTATTGTGTTCTTCTTTTATTTAACTTTACCGCGTTTTTTTTTTATTGGTTTTGTCCCTTTCATTTCAACATGGCTCCTGATCTAATAGCATTGAAATAAATATATAAAAACAACAAACAATGTTTTAATTTCAGCAATGTTTTCGCAACCGTATCCAAAATATCGGGTGATTTGTAACTAAAACGTTTTCTAATATAAGCTAAAATCTTACTTTGACGAAGAGAGTTTCCAGATAGTCGGCCCACAGCGCCCACGCTTTGATGAGAGTGTCATGCATTTGTGCTGCAGCTGAAAACGCTTTGTTAGCTTCCTCTGATTTGCCAATTTGGGCCAAAAACATTCCTTTTAAAGCGTAAAATTCGGCAGTCATTTCATTTCGGAAATATTTCAGGTTTGTCGATTCGATGACCTCAAGTCCCTGCAAATAATGATGAAATAAAACTGTGAAAAAAAGATTTTAAACGATTTTCGACAGAGAGCTAACGAAAACCCATCAGAAAATCGGCAATTTTGACCTGCTTAATAACTACTTTCATATCACTTAACCGGTCGAAGACGTACCGGTTAAAAATACCGCTAATGGTGCGGGAGATTTGGAGTGCGAATCCCGGGCAGGTCAAATCAGACCCAGTGTCACCAATGACTCGCTACCGCTGCGACATTTCTTCGGAGCTGTGTCGCTCAGGCGCAGAGCCGTGAAGACGGACCCCGCCACTCGTTACACGCTTCGACATAATGCGGCGAATACAATGAAGACTTGAATTGTACGGCGGACAGGTTGAACTGTAAGGCCAGCTAGCTGCAGTTTAGTAAAGCTTCCATTATACAAGAATCTTCGATTTCGACCACATTCGTGCCGACTTTTCGCACATAAAAACCAACACAGAGTTAAAAACCGTTCATTCGTCAAAATTAAACTTAAACAATTCATTTGTCAGTTTTACCTTAACTAAGATATAGTTACACCCTGCTCACACGATAATTTTCGTAAGCTTTAGGTCCATGGTTCCAGTTTCTGCATCATAATCAATTTTTCGATGTAATAATTAAAAAAGAGAGTATGGCATTAAAAAAAATGATTATGATGCAGACACTAGAAGACCGCGGGCCTATAGCCTACGTAGAAAGGGTAATAGAGACCAGCTTAGATAAACGCACAACCAGACACTCGCCTGCATGCATTCGCTTTTCCCCAATACTGTTGCCATGTGAAGGTAGCACTTTACTTGCTGACGGATTTTTTGAAAGCAATCCACAATCGGAACAGAAGGAATGGAATGAATCCGAGAAAGGGAATCAAGAGCAGAGTTAATCTGTCCGTGCTTCCTAGCTACTTTTCCATAATGGATAATCGCAGAAGCGGATGCATGTACACCAAGCATGGCATGAGTGGTGTTTGGGTCTGGCTGGGCAGAGGACGCGGTGTCGTAGGCATGAACAATTGCCTGGCGTAAAAAGTTAAACTGTAAGTTAATGTCACGAAAACTAAAGACGCAATCACACTGAATGAGACTTCTCAATGTCTTCGAGAACTTTTTGATTTGTTTCATTATTGCGTCCCTCACGTTGCATGATGACGGAGCAATAAAAAATGTCTTAACATTGAGACGTCTCAGTCAGCGTGATCGCACCTTGGGTTTAATGAACCACTTTGTCTTGGAGAGTTTAAAGAAAGCACTTGTGGAGTAATCCACCTTCATTTTTTCTGTTAAGTAACATCACAACACGCCACGCTCAAAGTTAATTGTAGTCATGTGCTCATTTTAATCGCTAAGAGTGTCAAGGATACATTCAGTGAGAACTCATCAGGGAGACTCGAATTTGAAATTGTCTATCGAATTTATACCGTGCAACAAATCTTTTATTTGTGGTACCAACTAAATTTTGATAACACACCTGATAATGATGATGTCTCCACGTAAAAATATCACTCCAGTGCGAAAGGTCATCTGAGGTCATGGGTAATCGATTTCTCCATGTTTTAACAATCGCTTTCATATCGTGAAGAGAATTGTTCCTTCCAATGTTGGAAGGTTGTAGACTCTGGTGAACCTAATGAAAAACACACGAAGCTTCAAAAAAAGGTTAAAAAATCAAATCTTCACTATATACTTGCAGCATCAGGCCGAAGCGTGTAACGAGTGGCGGCATCATCTCCGCGGCTTAGCGCCTGGACAACACAGCTCCGAAGAAACATTGCAGCGGTGGCGAGCCGCGGACGACACAGTGTCCGATTTCAATGGCCCCGGAGTTGAACCCCAGACTTCCTACACAGATCAAAGCTATTTTAACAACTGCGCTATTGGGTCTAAAATAATCACCTGGTCCGAAAATTCAATTTCTGACTGACATTTTACGAAAAGGAAAGTTCTACAATTATGTTCAAGTGGAATGGTTTTAGCAAGGTTTTCTGTTTTTACCAACCGAAGATCAATGCTGGTCACCTGAGCAGCTTCTTGTAGTTCAATGATTTGTTGAGCAGCTTGCAGCAACGGAGTATGGATATGAGAGACTATTCGTGGTATCCGTTTCCACTCCTAGAATACAGCAAAATCAGGAATTTAAAAGACAGTGTCCACAGCACCGACAGGCTTTTTCTTTTCAAATTGCTCTTTGTATACACCAACCTCTACGTTACATATCTTAGGACTCTAACCCTATCCCCAATCTCCCCACCCCTAACTGTATTCTAATACCCCTAATTTGTACGTTTCAAATTACTGCTAATGACGCAATACCAGCGTAACACTAACGTCATACAAAGGAACAAACAAGAATCCGGCGCAGCAGTGTTTTGATAGTGGAAACCAGCCCGGTGCTGTAGACATTATCATTTTAAAACGAGCGTTTTAGGTTTCTTGAATTACGTCGCCAAACAAAAACTTAATCACATCCAAGATTAAACAACACCAACGTCACATTTTACCCTTCGACTAAATTCTATCCACGAACTTCTTATCAACAAGTGAAACTTACCCTGTTTACATGTCCAATTTCCGGGGGTTAAGGCCCACGGTTCTTGGCCCTAATCTTTGCTTCATAATCAATTTTATGATGTCATAATTAAAACAAGTGACTATTACATCTAAAAATTGACTGTGATGCAGAAACTACTTGTAGAATCAACCACTACGGGCCTGAAGTCCACTAAAATTGAACATGTAGACCGGGTAATTATGAAATAGCCCAAACATTCTTCACAATAATTTTCACTTAGAAACCAGCACCAGCTGAAACCAACCTCTAGAATACCTTAATAGCTTGAGTGCTGGCTGTGTCAACTATATTTTCAACCAAATTTAATCTTTGCTCCTCTGGTTGACAAATTGCAAGGAATCCACGATACATATTAACTTTCCATGCTATTTCTTTTGGATACGACAGTTCTACTTGGGCCAGGGCATCTAATAATACATAAAACTAACGATTACAAAAAAAAAAAAAAAAAAAAAACGGTCAGTAGCACTTCATGTGAAAAATTGGTAGTGCTGCAAGTTTTGGGAGGCGCCAAACTTATCCGTTCCGAAAAGCATCTATTTATAGAAGGCCCAGCAGGGCGACAGAATTCAATTCATAGCAATGACGTTTGCTGCAGGCTTTCGCAAGCAACCAAGATTTTAAGTAAAATTTTTGAATCAGAAGTGCACAATATAATGATGGCAAGGCAGAAAAGTTTCAATGTTCCTCAAAAAGCTTTTCGTCTGACCCACATAGCAGCTCAGATTGCTGAGTGGTAAGAACGTCTGCCTCTAGAACTGTATACTCGGGTTTGATTCCGAGTCGGATCAAACCAATGACTTCAAAATTGGTATTTACATCTTCCCTACTTGACGTTCAGCATTAAAAGGACAGTGTGGAGAACAAGCCGGCAAGTTTGCTCGTTGTGTTGTTGGGAAAGGCACTTAGCGGGATTCCCCCGTCATGGTGTGGTAGACAGTAGGGCTGGCAACTCCTAAGCGAGCTCGTTATTGCGCTTTGATCGCTTTCTCATGATAGAAAGATAAATAAGCGACTAAAAACAAAAAATCATCGGGAGAGATCGTCAGAGATGAGAAAACTGGGAATGCATCGGCCCTCCTCAATAATATTATATACTGCTGCATTTCTAGTTTTGGGTTGTTTGACGATCCCTCCCTATGAGTGTCAGACGAAACGTTTTGAGAAACAATTAAACTTCTCTACCTTGCCATCATTTTTGAAGCACTAGTTGGACCGCAAAATAAGTGACTCAAGGACGGTGCTAAACGAGAACACATTCTTCCTACAAACCTTTCATGTTGTTCCAATCCGGTATTCTCCACGCGCACTCTACCACTAAATGGGGATTTCGAACGCTCTTACTACTACCGTACTCGTTGAGAATTTCCCACTGAAAATAGTTAAAAACACAAAAACTTTAAAAGGTTATGGTTTCTTACGGAGGAGTCTGATGGTAGGTGTCATGCCCTTAAGAGGCAACTCAAAAACAATGCGATTGGGCATATTTAGGTCTTTGAATGCACGTAGATATTTCAGCTTGTGGTAACGTACCTTGCTGGGTGTATTCCAATGAAAATGTTAATTACTAAGAAATCCTAAATGACGTAACGTAGGAAAATGAGCATCCAAAAAGGATTCCTGGGTTAAATTGAAAGCAGCCTAGTAAAACTTCTACGTCAGCGACAGTTGCGTAGGTTGGAGGCTGCAATTTTGGCTAAAATTGATTGAGTTATAAAACGGCTCTAAAATTTCTTATTCACTAAGCACGTCCCCTTGTTTTGTGGTACGTACCACAAACACAAAACCTTCCGATGCGGTTAAACATATCTTTGAGGATTTCTCTGCGGATCACTGTAGCTCCACCGAAGAGTCCCAACAAGGTCGAAACAGTGCTAGTAAGAACGCCAAGTTTTGCCACTTTTACATAAATTAAAAAACACGCTGTTAAACAATATAGGTCTGTTTACACTGATTGGGTCTGTTTACAGTGAATGCGATTTTGATCTGATTTGTTTTGGTGCGAAATTTCACCCAATTTTTGAGGTACGTATCTTCCACATCATGCGAAGCCCAACAAAATTTTGCTTTCGATTGGTTGTGTTGCAAAGCACCGTGCGATTGTTTTCTAGAATGCCGCGCAAAATGACGTAGCCTTACGTCATAACCTTATAAGGGTTACGTAGTCTACGTCATTCTACATACGAAAAATCGTAACGTCTTCTGTGTAAACACGCCTTATTTTGGGCGATATAATCATAGACAACACAAACCAGTTCCAAACCTGATTCAGCTCTTTACAGCATCGAGTCCAGTGTTCTTCCCACACTTTGTATTCAGCAATCGCTTCATACGGAGCGGGTTGTTTTACATGCTTCTCCCGTGCTTGCTCCATTAAACTTTCATATATTGACTGAAAAGTAATAAATTGACAACTTGCCATAGAACAGTATTTCTTGCGCTTTTTTCGGGCTGTGGACCCTAAAGTATTTAAATAAAACTATAAGCCCTGTATAAGTACTAGGATAAGGTTTTACGAATCCCTAAGCGGTTCGAGAAACCCAGGCCATAAAGCTATAAAGGCAGGAGAGTCGCTGCCGCAGTTGAAAATTCATTAGAACAAAAGGTGGGTAATATTCTATTGTAAAGCGATATAGCTTCATAAACAAAATGGCCGAAAGAAACCAAATTTAACCTTGAAAGCGAAAGCTCTGAAATAACAAGGCACAAACCTAGCGCTATATATTGTTAGTTTCAAAAGACAGGCAAGTTGGCGATGTGGTTACAGACATTGCAATCTGCGCGAGAGGTCTTGGTTTCGATTCCAGGCTCGATCAAATCGGACACAGTGTCGCCGACCGCTCGCCAACCCTGCGACGTTTTCGTGGTGCTCACGCGCCAAGCCGCGGAGATGGGCCATGTTACTCGCTACACTGCGAGTATAATGATTTGATTTTTTGAAAAAATTTCACGCAAGAATTAAGCAATTAATGGCAAAATGCGATCAACAATCTAACCTGAGCATGCTCAAAAAATCCTTGCTGTTCATAGGCCATTGCTTTAGCAGTGTCAGGAAATAGGCATCTGCCTTGCCACAATCCAGTCCACATATCTTCTTCTCCAAGAAGAGAATAAAGACCACAAAGAGAGTTCAGTATCTGGAAAAGTCACCACCGAAATTTAGTTAAACCAACTTTACACTCAGAATTCAATATGGGATGAAAATGATGAGGAAACTAAAGTCACAGTAGTTCTCAAAACTGGAAATTTCGACAACATAGATTCAGTTGTCATCATCAGCAGTGCAAGCAAGGCACCACAAAAGTAAAATTGTAAATTCTCGTTCTTTCAGACTCCTACTGCCTTGCATACACTGCTGATGATGATAGCTGAATCTATGTTGTCGAAATTTCCAGTTCTGAAATTTACTGCGGCTATATTTCTCATACTCACAATTGTTTCCGAGAATCACAATTTGTGGTTACAAATACGCAATTTAGCGTCTGGGCAACTCAGGGACGAGCCAGAATGTGTTGCAATGGTGACTTATGGGCAACACTGAGAATGCAAGTGTTTTGGTGATTGAAGTATTCAATCGGGTCCAGGTCTCTCACAGACAAAACAAACATTAGTCAAGAGCTGATTACACAGTAACTCTCGAACCGTTACCGCGATATGGCCTACCGGTATGTGCGCAGGTGACAGATCCTACGTGACGGGTTCGATTCACAGCTGGAGCCGATCACATTTGACATATTTACCGGGTGGCTGCTGATGTTTCCAGTTTCCCTCAATTACTGCTGAATTTTCAGTTCAATATAATTTGAAAACAACCTCAGTTAATTATTATTTTTTTATCAAAAGAAAAGAACCTCCACTAATTGATCCGATCTTTACCGAAAACTTCTTGACGTCAAGTGAAATTTTTTCTTTGCGCCGCTACAGTTCCTCAGTTAACACAGCTGATGAAGCTTCCCAGTATTTAGCAACAGCAGATTTACAAAAGTCATTAATATCGTTACTTGACCAGTTTAACAAGTTTTATGGAAGAAAAATAAAATCACAGTAAAACTCAAAACTGGACGTTTCGACAATATGGATTTAGCTGTCATCATCAGCAGTGTGACCAAGGCAATGTAAAACTGAAAAAAACTTGTTCCGGTTTTGTACTGCATTGCTTGCACTGCTGATGACGACAGCTGAATCTGTGTTGTCGAAACGTCCAGTTTTGAGATTTTCCGTGGCTTTAATTTTCTTCCTTAAGCTATTTTCGTCCCAAATTTCTTTATTCAATGGTTTTATATTTTGTATATATATTTAATTTAGATAACCACCTAAGAACCGACAACGGCGAAACAGGCTGTAGTGGTTTTAAGATTTAGTGATTTTACTTTATTTTTTAACAGTGACAAACTGATACAGAAAATGTGTTTTGAGTGCTCATTTTACCTCGTGTTGACGAGTGTTAATTGAATCCGACTGATAACTGGATCCAGCACTTGAATTTACTCGAGAACTCATCGCATCGAGTTTGTGTTCAAATGAAAGTTGTTCGAGTACCAAAGCACAGCGAAACCAAAGGTTGTGGGTTCTGTAACACAAAACGAGAGTGTAGCGTATCCACATTCCACATACAAAATACGCATACACAGTTAGCACCCAATGACACATCTACACTAGAAAAAATAACGATCCATGCCAACAGCATACCGTACTTTACGAAGCATAAGGCGCAATGTCTACAAATTACTTGAATTGTTTTTTTTTTCATACATCAGGACTAAAAGATGCACCGGTTTTGAGAAGAATCAGGGTTACCGTATAAAGCTCGTTAAACCAAAAACTAGATATTTTAATGACAATAAAGCATGAAACCCTACTTGACCCATATATTAGACACATCGCTCTAAGCACCGGCTTATAAAGCGTACGATCAACTTTTGAAAACAAAAATAGGATCAGTAAAATACAGTACTCCATGTCAAAAACTTACTTTCCAAGGTATTTTATAATTGGGGGTTTTAGAGGAATAGGGGGCCGACATTGGGTCAGGGCCTCCACTATAGTATGAATAGCAGAGGGCTGACAGTCTTTTTGTACCAAGTGACTGCCACTGCACACAAAAGAGCTGATCTGTACACCCAGTTCCTAAAAAAATAAACAAATTAAGACAAATCTAATCAGATTACTTTTTTTATGAGGAAACACATCAAGCATGGGACGAAAATGGCTCATAAAAAATACCACAGTAATTCTCGTAACCAGACGTTTCGACAACTTAAGATTTAATTGTCATCAGCAGTGTAAGCAAGGCAGTACAAAACTGTAAGTTATTCATCTTCATATCTATGTTACGAGAAAACAAGAGCATACCGGGTAGAAATTGCACTCGCCAAGTGTTCGTACCCAGCCAGTAGCGTATTCAGGCGGAGAGAGGGGCATGGTGCCAATGTGCCATGCCCCCCTCCCCCCTTTGATTTTGCCTTTCAGTAAAAAAAAAGAACAATTGTCGCTGAGTGACTAAAATATGCCAGACTCTTCTGATGGTTTTCGTACTTTATATCCCGACCCCCTTTCAAATTTCTCGCTACACGCCACGACCGCTTACGTGCTTGTGCCTTCGTTAATTCTTTCATTTTGACTATACGAAAAATCTCGTCAGTCTCAGGCTGTACCTTACAATTTTTCATTTTGTTGCTTCTTAAAATTCTCTGCCCTCCGCCCTCCCCCCACAAAAACTTTAGAATTATCCCGTCCTGATGAAGTTATAGACCGAAAACAACGATTTTTTGAACTCGCAGGAAATTAAAACTCACGAAAATCGCCGACATGGCCTAGCGGTACCGCGCGCAGATGACAGATCCAACGTGACGGGTTCGATTCACGGCTGGAGTCGATAGCATTTGACATTTATACCGGGTGGCTGCTGACTCGAAGAGCGCAAGCTCGCTTCTCAGTCTTTCTCAATTACAGTTGAAATTTCTGTTCTAATATTCGAAAAACTTAAAATATATTACTAGCACACAAACGCTACTTACAGTCTGCTGTCTATCAGTCAGAACAGCCCAGAGTTTAGGAAAGAACTTGCACCAAACTTTATGAGCTAGTTTGGTATCGTAGTGACAAAGCTGAGTGGCCGCAGTCAGGAAAGAGGATGTTTTAACTTCAGAGAGAGATTGAAGAAAGAGAATATGTCTGGAAAAAAATATTAAACTTTGTAAAAATAATGAGGGATTAGATTCAAAGCCCTGCTTGCGATCATAGTCGTTCCATACCATTTCGACAAGCAAACTTCTAAAATGGTCTAACAACCTGTGGCCCAAAACTACCCCGTCCACATGTCCAATTTTCGTGACTAATAGGATGCATAAACAAGATCCAAGAACCGCAGGCCAACAGCCCACGACCATTGAACGTGTGGACGGAGTAAATGTATTCCAAGTGTCGAAAAATTATTTTTTCCATGCAACTTTTCAGAGGAAATGAGTCGTTACCAAAAATTTGTGACATAATTTGTTACTCAAATATTTTATTGTAACCCCAAAATTGTGTAACCCAAAAAATAATTTGTAACCAAAAAGTTTTATTGCAACCCAAAAATGATTAGAACCAAACATTTTATTTTGGCTTAAATCATGTACCACTGCAATAGTACATGGGAGTTAGAAAGAAAGCAGAAAGGTAAATTAACTGGATATAATTCGTTTTGACTTAGCAGCTAACGGACGTTTTAGTTAAGTATATTATGAAGTTGATTATGATCCAAAAGTCGCACAATCCAAAATGTTGATGCCGAATATTTCAGAGCTTTTACCTGGACATAAGAGTATTAAGTTGGTGAGATCGATCACTAGTTGAAGAATCCGCGTTCCTTTGAGTACTAACGTCACTTCCGGTCTCCATCATGCTTTCCACTTCCTGTCAACATTAACAAAAACCAAATCAAATCTGTTTAGGTTTAGTTTGTGCTCAATGTACAGAGCTCAGTCACTTCATATTTTAAAGTAGCGTATCGTCCTAAGCACGAAAAAAGGACGTCAGTCAGTCGTAACACCAGAGTTGCAAACTTGAACTTGATCGCGAATTCGCTGACCTCGTTCTTTCTTACCCAACTCAAACTCGATGAACAAACACGTCTGAACTAGAATTCGATCTCGATACAAGTTCATTGAGTTTTGAACTTCGCCTACACTTGACAAAAACTACTTGAACTTGAAATAAACTCGGAAAAATCACTGAACTCGAACTTGAACTGGCAGCGAACTTTCGGTGAACTTGATTAAAAAGGCAGATGGGTTTGCAGCTGTGCGTAAAACCCAACATAAAATGTAAAAAAAAAATCAAATCTTCACTATACGCGCGGAACTACGCCGAAGCGTGTTACGATAGGCGGGACTCATCTCCGCGGCTTAGCGCCTGGGCAACACAGCTCCAAAGAAACGTCGCAGCGAAGTTGAGCTGTTGGCGACACTGTGCTGATTTGACCGGCCCGGGAATAGAACCCCAGACCTGCCGCACCGATAGCGTGCGCTTAGCAACTGAGCTAACTGGCCGGTCATAAAAAAACTATTAAAATCGCTGTATTTAATTATTTACATTGTATTGTACAAGCTTAAGCTACCTCTTCCTTTGCGTCCATGTCGATATCCAACGGTTCTGTTTTGACCCGGGATAGGGCGTTGAACGCGTCACGTGCCTCTGGATCCGCAAGTGAGATCACGTGACTTATAGAGGGAAGCAAATGCGGAAGACCTCTTCCCATGACCGATGAATCTCGTTCGCAGGAAGAAAATAAAAGCTAAAAAACAAACCGTAACAACATATCGCCCATTGTATTTGCTGAAGAACCTGTATGCGTAAATTAAAATCGAGTCTTCATTATACTCGCGGTATTACGCCGATGCGTGTAATGAGTGGCGGGACATCTCCGCAGCTTAATCCCAGGGCAACACAGCTCTGAAGAAACGCCGCAGCGGTGGCGAGCCGTTGGCCACACTGTGTCCGATTTGACGGGCCCGGGAATCGAACCCCAGACCTCCCACGACGATAGCGTTGTCTTTAACCACAACGCTAACAGTGAGGTTCAAATCAAAGTGAAGACATATAAGTCAAACTGCGGGAAAATGTACCGGAGCAAGGCCAAATCGTTCTCAGGCAATCTAAAACCTGACGATGATGATATTCCAACAAGCTATCAAATCTGAGGTGAAACTTCCCAGAACTCAATTGCCCTGTCCACATGTCCAATTTTAGTAGGCTGTCTACAATATAGTTAAATTTTTGATGTCATAATCACTTTAAGTATGACGTCAAAAATTTGATTATGATGCACAAATCCCGTGCAAAATTGGACATGTGACCTGGGTAAATGTTACCCACCTCTATACATTGTTTCACCCAATAATGGGTTCCCATTGCCTCCCAGTTTTGAGAGCAAGTTATGTAGAGCAGACGATCGTAGACTGATCGACTGATGCTTTTGTCAAAAACGTCGAAGAAAGATCTTCGCGTTGCAGGTTGGTTGGAACGTAGACCAGCAAGAAAAGAAGCTTCCAGTTTGCTGGGCAGCTCGCCGTTGTTAAGGATTTCGTCTCTGCAAATTCAACAAGAAAATTACATTACCAGGGCAGCCGGATTTACCAATAGGCTAAGCAGGCTGAAGCTCAAGCCCTTGGAGAAATAAGGAGCCTCGTGACGTGCAAAAGGACTCGACGCGATGGCGGATAGACGTTTTTGTTTTAAACATTGATTGTGAAGGCTTTTCTTTTTTGCATATCAACCATAGCGACCTTCATTTACTTAGAGAGGAGTCAGAACGCCGATCTGTGATCACTGGCTGCATATCCGAAATCAACATAGCTCAGGGCCTCTCATTGCCTAAATTCGGGCCTAATTACCGTTATTTCTTTTTTCTACTTTCACGAAAAACCGGCCTAAGTTGGATATCAAAAAACCGATATAAAAAAACTGCCGTTATTTGCCGTTTTTTGGATGAATTGGCTTCCACAAGATTTAAGTACGGAGTGATGTGTTAAGGTTCGATAAAAACCATCAGAAATTTTAGTTTAGGATTTCTTTCTATATTATGCACCTCTTAATGAAACAATCAAATGATTTGGTAAGCGAAAGGGTAAAAGACACCACTATTGGCGCAGAAAGTAAAGGGTTCGATTCCCGGGCTTGTAATATCGGACACAGTGTCGTCGACGGCTCGCCACCGCTACGTTTCTTCGGAGCTGCGTTGCCCACGCGCTAAGCCGCGGAGATGGGCATCTCGTTACATGCTTCGGCGTAATACCACGTCCACGAGTCTATTGAAGATTTGATTTAGATGAAATAAACCTCACTTGTAAACGTAGTTGACCAGGTCTAGGAAGCCAGCATGTAGATCTGTTTGGTCAGGAAATCTTTTCTCTATGTTCATCAACTTCAACAACAGCAATGATTTTTCTCGCAACGATGGAGGTTGACTGCTATCACTCGCCTAAATTGCATCCCAGCTCAGTAAACCGCTCGTCAGCGACATGGCATAGCGGTACCCCGCGCAGCTGAAAGATCCTACGTGACGAGTTCGATTCACGGCTGGAGCCGATCGCATTTTGCCATATACACCGGGTGGCTGCTGACTGGAAAAGCGCAAACTCACTTTGCAATCTCCCTCATTTACTGTTAACTTTTAGTTTAATATAATTTGAAAATAACCTCAGTTATTTATTTAACCTGCTTACATGGCACTTCTAAGCGACAACAACTGACGCAAAGGTCGGTAAATCATTTCAAATTGAAATTAATCTTATTAAAGTAGCCGAAGTAGAGCTTGTGATTCCAAATTCTTGAAATCGCAGTTTAAAATTACAAATCTAGTCCAGTTCGTAACATCTTGTCTCTTTCCGGCCGAGCAGTTGTTCAATAGGCTACATCGCTATCGGTGCGGGAGGTCTCGTGTTCAATTTCCGGGCCAGTTGAATCGGACACATTGTCGCCATCGGTAGGCCACCGCTGCGACGTTTCTTCGGAGCTGAGTTGCCCAGGCGCTAAGCCGCGGAGATGGCCCCGCCACTCGGTACACGCTTCGGCGTAATACCGCGAGTATAATGAAGATTTGATTTTGATTTGACTATTTCTCACCTTCAGCCATTCTTCCAACGCTTTGATAACAGCCCACATTAATTTTGTTTCGTTTGATTTCTCGATAATTTGAACGAGAATAACTAAGAGGAAAGAACGACGCGTCTCCGAATTCATGGAACCAACTCTATGTTTCACCAAATCCAAGCATAAAATGGTAAGTTCACATAGAACAGCTGCAAAGCAAATAATGGTAGTAATGTCTTTTACTTCTGCACCATCAACACGGTGAACAATACGATAAGTTAAAAGAAGTATAAGACCGGTACAAGAAAAGGGAAGAAGCAATAAAACTATTAACGTTGTTGCATGCAGGTAAAGAGGAGATAAAAAAGCAAGAGTGGGCGCAATCGCTACACCCAGAAAGCATTAAGCTTCAGCTTTTTAATAGATTTGGACATTTGGTTTGCCTTTATTAGCTTGACAGTTTTGTTAGGAAGAACCGGGCAGGGCCGCACAATATCGCCTTGACGAGTTCGATTCACGGCTGGAGTCGACTGTCTTTGACCTCGATTTGGTGGCTGTCGACTCGAAGAGTGCAAGCTCAACTTAGCTCACCGCGCGCAGGTTACAAATCCTACGCGACGGGTTCGATCTTCGGCTGGAGCTGATCGCGTTTGTCATACATACTGGATGGCTGCTGACTAGGAAGAGCGCAAGCTCACTTCGCAGTCTCCCTCAATTACTGTTGAATTTTCAGTTGAATATAATTTGAAAATAACCTCAATTATTTAAACGTTGCTTCTGAAATCAACTTAGTTCCACCGACCTGGGTTCGTTTCCGACCCTTGCTGACTGCTTGATTGTGTCGATTGCAGCTGTTCTTTGACCAACTTGTGAAAAGCGCGCACGAACAGCGACAGCAAGTGGTCGATATAAACAGGGGAATGCGCACAAGCTGCCTTCAAAATCATCAGAGGAGAAAATAAATCTGAAAATATAAAATAAAAAAATCCAATCTTTATTATACTCGCGGTATTACGCCAAAACGTGTAACGAGTGCCGGGGCCCATCTCCGCACCAAAGCGCCTGGGCAACACAGCTTCAAAACATCGCAGCGATGGTGAGCTGCTGGCGACCCTGTGTCAGCTTTGACCGGCCAGGGAATCGAACCTCAACCCATCTGTACCGATAGCGATAGGCTTGACAACCGAGCTAACCGGCCCGTGAAAACTGAAAATTTGCAATTTAACCCTCTAATGTGACAATTACATTTCGCGACAATGGTTCTTAATCTAACCTTTACAACCCTTGGGACTTCTTTCTTTATAATATTAGGTTGGAGATACCTTGTCTGTGCAACGAGCAAAGTAGGAGTACAGTAAACTGAATACAGTTTGACATTCCTAATGGGGAGCAGCAGGTTTTGCTTTAAACCGACGAGGGTTGCCAGTTCATTTACAAATTTACATGTTAAAGCAAGGTTCAACTTCCTCTGACAGAGAGCTTGATAACCGTCAATAGCTATTGTGAACAGAGCCGACAAGGGCGAAACAGAACATAGTGATTTTACTTTTTTTTCTATTTATAAATATATTTGTATAACAATACATACTAACTGTAATCAACTCCCGCACCCATATGCCTAACTATATTAGTTAAACATATAGAGAGATATTATGGTAGATTGGCAGATCTTAGACGACTTACTAAAAAAACTCTGCAAAACGAATTCTACTAGTTTCACGATTCGACTGCTCGTCAGCTACACTTAGTTCGAACCCAGGACCTTGTGATTGCAAGTCAAGCTCTCCAACCACTCGGCTTTCGGGCTTACAGCGTTTTGAATGCGATTTTAGCTACACATACCCGAGCCCCTACAACAGAAGGCTTTAGCATTGAGCAGTTAGCCTAGCTGGCATATGTTCTGTATTAGCTGAATAACTTACTTGAGGAAGAACTGCTGGTTGATTTTTCATACGCAGTCAATCCTTCTGTGATTGTTTTTCCAACGGCTCCATACAAAACATCAAGTTCTTTTTCTGCTTCACTGAGAACGGTGGTAGGGGTCGGGTTGGTCCCAATATGGGAGGGATCCGATACCATGATGGGGGGAGTCGGGGGGTAAAAGTTGAACAAACGAACAAGCAGACTGTGAACCGAACGAACAACCTACACGCAAGCAGAAATCGTTATTGATTTCTTAACGGCCATTCCAAACGAGTCCGTACCGAAAATTCTACTACCGGTATCCTTTTACAATTACCCGGTCCACATGACTGTTTAGTGTTTAGTTTAAGTGGTTCCAAAAGCCCAAAGAGTTTCTGCATCACAATTAAATTTTTGATGTCACTTGTTTTAATTATGACATCAAAAATTTGATTGTGATGCAGTTAGCCCATGGACCGTAGGACCATTTAAACTGGGCATGTGGACGAGTTAACGTCTATTTTTAAGGAGTGTGCGGGACCAAAAAGAATCTGCAGGAAATTAAAATGAAAGAATCCAATTCTTCCTGATTCTGAATTTCCGGGTATTATTTTCAGGGACCAAAAAAATGATTAACGTGTAATTGATTAAATAAACTCAGAACAATTGCACATACTTGACATCTGTAAGTAAGTAGTAGCTTCATATTATTCATAGCAAACTGGAAACTTAAGTATGCAAATCTGTTTTTACACTTGCTGCTTAAAATGGAAATGTTCTGTTAGAAAACCAACATAAGATCAAACCTTCATTACACTCGGGGTATTACGCCGCAAAGAGTGACGGAGCCCATCTCAGCGGCTCAGCGCCTGAGCAACACAGCTCTGAAGAAACGTCGCACCTGTGGCGAGCCGTTGGCGACACTGTGCCCGATTTGACGAGTCGGGAATTGAACCCCAGACTAACCGCACCGGTAGCAATGTGCTTAAAAACTGAGCTAACCAACATAAAGAGCCTGAAATAGCAATGACAAACTTACTTTAGTGATGGAGCAGTTCATGCATGCAGTAATGCCTCGTTGCAAAGGTTTCAAAGTTACCACAACCGATTCTTTCGGAAGCAATGTGATAATTAAATTCAATAATTCCAGCGCCGTGGAGACATTGCCAATGTTGTCCTGCAAAGAATAATATTCAATAATCGACAACAAAAGAAACTAATGATAACAAAAGCAAAAATAATCCAATCTTCATTATACTCGCGGTATTACGCCGACGCGTGTAACGTGCGGCGGGGCCCATCTCCGCGGCTCAGCGCCTGAGCAACACAGCTCCAAAGAAACGTCGCAGCTGTGGCGAGCCGTTGGCGACACTGTGTTTGATCTAACAGCCCCAAAAATCGAACTCGAGAACCCGGCATCGATAAAAAGTCTTAACAGCTGAGCTAACCGGTCAGTGTGCATCGTCTCATTCCCATCACTAAGGTCCACATGAAACGTTTTTCTGATACCGGGCGATAAAGGGGTGAAAATTGTGCAGGTACAATTCGGTGATCTCGCGTGATTTTTGTCGCATTGTCGCGCCAAGTTCAACGTAAAAATTGAAAAGCGAGATAATCGCACTGTCGCTTGTCGGTCATCGTACCTGTCCTGTAGTTGCAACCTTCATGCTTGTCGGATTACCGGCACGTTAGCTGGATTGTTCAGCACACAGAAATCCGTGAGGGGGTCTGGGGTTCGATTTCTTGGCCGGTCAAATCTGACACAGTGACGTCAACGGCTCGCCACCGTTGCGACGTTTCCTCGGAGCTGTGTTGCCCAGGCGCTGAGCCGCGTAGATGGGCCCTGCTACTCGTTACGCGCTTCGGCGTAATATCGCGAGTATAATGAAGATTCGATGTTTGATTGATTGACGCAAAAAGCTAGTTTTCGTACTTAAAGGAACAAAAATCTAAGTTTAAGCGATGAAACAGTTGACGTATTGAATAGCGTTATAAAGACACTTAAATGAACCAAGTTTAGAGAGTTTTTAAGGATACAAGTAAAAGTACTGGTACCTGTTGACCGGGCTCAATGGTTTGCAGGAGTTTATCCAGCCACGGTAAATGGAGAGATGAATTAGGCCACATATCGGGGCGGAGGGCAATTTTCAAAAGGGCCACGCAACGTCGAGAGAGGGCATCACCAGAAGACCCCCCAGACGACTCGCTAACCTAAAAAAAAAATCATCAATCAGTACAAATGAAAACTACAAGAAACAAACTAAGGGTAACAGCCATTTTGACTTACGTATAAAGCCACATTACCAACTACTAAAATTCACCAGTAATTGAGAAGACTGCGAAGTGAGCTTGCGCTCTTCGAGTCAGCAGCCACCTGGTATATGTCAAATGCGATCGGCTCCAGCCGTGAATCGAACCCGTCACGTAGGATCTGTCACCTGCGCGCGGTATCGACAGCCCATCTCGCTGACATGGTGACACTGGTGAAATCGACTACAATTTAAAATTCTTCTTCAAATATTTTTCTGTGATATATCAGCAGGTTGACTAAAATTATAGCAAAGTTGAGTTTTAAGATTTTGAAAAACCTGGGAATGGAACAAAAATGAGTAAAAATTAAAGTTTGCCAAGCATAATCAGCACGACGCAATGGCGTAGCGAGAAATTTTAAAAAGGAGGGGGGCATTTTTTGCTAAAAAGGAAAGTCAGGGGAGCATGGCACAATCCCCCCATAAATATACTACTGACACAATGTTACCTGACATGTCATCCTGAGGATGAAGTTCACTACGGTGTCGGAATGTTTCTTTTCAATCCCGATCACGGACTGCGAGGATGCTGCAGGAACGGATGAAGAAGATGACGGAATGGAGCTGTCCGGAGTTAAACCAACCATCGAACCCACTATCACTGGTTTACCAACTGGAAAAAAACAGGTCCTTTAATCATTGAAAACAGTTCATCGCCGCAACTTACAGAAGCTCAACGTTCTTCTGAGCCAGCTTTTTTACTTGGGTCCAAAATTCTCCTTCCATGAAAGGGGCTCTGAGGGGTTTGCAAAACCCAAATAGCTATAATTCGGTATCAATATCTAATTGCAGGATTACTTGATATTTCCTTTGGCCCGTTACATCAAATCAAAGAAAATCAAATCTTCATTATACTCGTAGCATTACCCCGAAGCGTGTAACCAGTGGCGGGTCCATCTCCACGGCTCAGCGCCTGAGCAACACAGCTCCCAAGAAACGCTCGCAGCGAAGGCGAGCTGTTGGCGACACTGTGCCCGATTTGACCGACCCAGAATTCGAACCCCAGACCTACCGCACCGGCAGCATAGTCTTAACAACTAAGCTAACTATAAATGAAACATAAGTTTCTTTAAAGCAGAATTACTGCTTTATAAAGCTTTAAGAGTTGAAGTACTTTCTGTCAAGCCATGAAGCATAGAAACGTCTTGAGTGTCGATAAACCGAACAAATAAACAAGGTTAAAAAATGTCGCAAATGAGTTTGGGTAAAAATCGTCAAGAATAACCACATGAAGTGCCTTTGTCTCAAACACAAGTCGCTTTCTCACCATCAATCGGGGATGTTTTTTCTTGTGCTTCTTGCAGTCTCCTAGTTTCCCATTTGATCAAGACCTCGGCAACTTCCACTGCCAGCCTTTACAAAGAGAGTTAATTAGTTAATGAAGACTCAACCTACTACGCCACGCAATCGTGTTATTAGAAATGGCCAGGTTAAAACGACAAGAGAATTGTATACTTTAGTATCTATTTACAATTTACATACTTATCCTCCTACCAAGAGAAAGCGATCAAAGCGCTATAACGAGCTCGCTTAGGAGTTGTCGGCCACCTGTCTACTACTCCAAGATGGAGGGGTACCGCTAAGTACTTTTCCCAACGGCACAACAGGACAGTAAACTTGCAGACTAGTTCACACTGTCCCTTTTTACAGCGTCAAGCAGGGAAGCTGTGAATATCAATTTTTTCTCAGATGACCGAGTGGTAAGAGCGTTTGCCTCTGGAGCCGTAGACTTGGGTTTGATTCCGAGTCGGGTGAAACCCAAGTCTACCGCTCCAGAGGCAAACGCTCTTACCACTCGGTCATCTGAGAAAAATGTTAAGAATTGAACGAATAACATAAAAATCATTTTTTTGCAATTTAACTACGATATCAATACATAATTACATAGGAATAAGACAATAATGATACGCCGCGAACACGACCAGCACAAAGTAGTAAGGGTGAGGACTGAGGAAGTTTTTCTCACGAAATATTGAAAGGAGCTAAAGCAAAAATTGTTTTAGGAGGAGTTTTTCGCTTGTTCTTCGCAACCGACTACTTCCATGTCGTCTCCTTACTTTCTGTTACTTCTTTCTCTTTGTTTGAATTTTTCTATCTTTTCTATTTTCCTCGTGTTTTTTTATTTTCTTCGTATTTTTTCTCTTTTTTTTGTGTTTTTTATTTTTCTTGTATTTTTTTCTTTTCTTGTGTTCTTTATTTACTTTTTATTATTTTACTTTTATGCATTTTCTCTCACTTTCTTTGTTCCATGTTGGTGTTTGGAGCGAAACCAAGTCTCTGCATCGATGCGACCATCTGCTGAATGAGGGCGCTGTTCACAGGATAATAAACCTAAAACAAAAACATGAAGTAAGCAAAAATACATGGAGTTGGTCAAGTGGTTGGCGCATTCGGCTCCCAAACTGGCTTCGCCGGTTCGACGCTCCTCTGGGTCATTTCCACGATGCATATTCTCTGTATAAACACTAAGCTGCAATAGTAGGTTATGTGGCTTCATGAAAAAATGAAGCAAAAACAAAAGAAATTGACCGAATAAAATACAGAATCATATACCATGGGTTCCATTCTCAACCAAATTCTTTGTCTACGATGCTAATACTTCACTAACGTCAACCCCACACTGCTACTACGAGCAACTTGAACAAAAATTTACACAAGGATATGGAGTCATTAAATGGTTAGTTATTGAATCAAACTTCGCAAAGTTGGGTTCTCAGTTAGGTATTCTATGTTGCAATGAACAGCGCTGCAATAAAACCTATTCAGCAAATACGTTAGCAAGAAAAAATTGAAACAGTATGGCAAAAGTTTGGTAGTCGACGCAAAAAAAAATTTTTGGGTTTCCAATTATCTTTACGAAACTCTAATGAACAAAATACTTGCAACAGCTTCAAACAGGTTTGGCAGTGCCGGTAGTAATCATTTATTTGTTGCTTTGAGAACGTAAACAAGAAAAATTTTTAAACAACAGTAAACTGCGAAGAACCTGGCAAAGGTCTTCGAGTCAAGAATGCACCTTGACAGATGATAAGACGCAGATGCGTCTATGGAAATTGCTCAAGCTAAGAAACAACAAAGCAGAAAAATGAAAAAATAGACAAAAAAATTAAGCAAGAAAGACTGATAGACGTAAACTTTATGTCAAGAGCTATCTGAAAGCTCATTATAATCAGCAAATAACTAAGCATTTTTAAAATTAACGTTAAAAACCCAAACAAGCTGTTCCGCCGCAGGGCTCTACAGGGGGGGTAACCAAAACCGTTTTCTTGAAAGCTTACTCATTAACCCCCGATATTTACCTTGTGGTGCCTGACTATGAGAATGAGGACATGCATGAGTTGTGCCAGAGTGTGTCCCTCCTCCACAATGATTTTGCGAGTCCAGTGGGTCAGCATCTGGTTTCCGTCCTCCATCCTAGTGGGCATGGCAGGAGTAAGGACGTCCAATGCTTGCCGAACTACTGACCGGGCTTCGACTGCATGGGCCTGTTACAAAGATCAAATGATTTTCATTAACTATTTGTATTCAATGCAACTTCCTCACCGACAATTTTCTGCTTGTGGTTCCAAAATTATCAGCTTTGGAACCACAAGCAAAAAATGTTTTCCCGCTATTTAACTTAAACAATCTGCTGCAGAATCGCTGATACAATACTCACTACTTACACATTGAGCGCACTGCTTACTTAAGAAACCTCGGTTGCGCGAAAGCGCTATAAGTAAACTAGGCGGTTTTCACCAGTTTCCCAAATAAATTACCTTGAGTAGCGAATAGAAAGTCTGGAGAACTATCCTTTTCCGTATTGCAAATTTTGCAATGATATGTGACAGTAGAAGATGCCCGTGATATTTGCTAGCTGGGTCCACGCAGTTCCGTGGGAGAAGACAAGGCCATGCAAAGGTCATTATTCTTCGCAGTTTCGTGCCATGTCTCTTGTTATTCGGGTCATGGATGTAGGAAGATGCTTTTTCCACAAGCAAGGAGAGAAACCGGAGGAGTTGGATCTGTACAGCATCCGGAGCAGCATAAGGTTTGTCGGGATCAATAACTCTATAACATCATAAAAAGTCACGTAATAAGGAAACTTGTCAAATGTTTTCGTCAAAATTTTGTTTTTTTCCTACACATGCTCACTCGTTGTTGGCTCAATGTCACATTATAAATTTTCAACGTCTTTCCCGAAAACAAGCGGATAGGGAGCATCAGTTAAAATCCGGACAGGAAATTTGACAAACTTAAGATTTTGGATGGTTTCGAACCCGTGTCTTCTGCTCCGCAGTGTTCCGAATCAAGGTCATCGCGACCAAAAATCAAACGTAGGTTCAAAACTTGTCGAGTTATAAAAATGACAAGAGCTAGGTAAAAGACACAGCACCCAAAACAGCGCAATACTCATACGAAATCCTCAGTCTTTAGAGCATCAGTTCCAACCTTTGTTTCTTGATTATCCACTTTTGATGCGATTGACCCACAATTACCAACGACATAAATATTTTAAACTGAACTAAATCGAAATTCTCCAGCAAAAACCGGTGTTCTTCACAAAAAAAACGGTCTTTACTCTTACGAAGAAATTCCGGGATACGACGGTGTTTATTTCTTCAAGTTTTTAATTTCTCACCTGAAAACCTTAAATTCCCCACTAGTGGGCAATTCTCCATCGGTTGGGAACCCATGGTTTAGATCAGGGGTGGGCAAACTTTTCACACGAAGGGCCGCGTTTGAAAAAATTTTGAAGCCGAGGGCCGCACTGATTGGAAGAGCAAAAAAAAGGTCTACCCGTCCTCAGATGTCCAACATCCTATTTTCCACTGAAAATTGGTGAAGAGCAAAAAAGGCTGCACGTCCTCAGATGACCTATTTTTCACTGATATTAAAAAAAAGGTCTTCGGCTTGATCCACGGTAGGAGTTTATATTTCTGTAAGTGCCCGCGGGCCGTAGTTTGCCCAGCCCTAATTTAGATCATAGTCAAACTTATTAGTTCGAGACTACACGCTTAGACAAGATAAAAGAATAACGAACCTATTGATGAACACGCTGATGCAGTCAGACGTGGTATCTGCTTCCGGGTTAGGGGGTCCACCAATCAGTACTTCCGCTTGGTTGTGTTCAAAAGCATGTTTGAATATTGGGATAAGAATATATTGGATGGCCAGCGCTTTCAATTCAGAAGGAAAGTTAATTTCATGATAAACTTCGACAAATTTGAAAAAAATCTGTAAAATGATAAAATCAAAGCTTCATTATACTCGCACTATTACGCCGAAGCGTGTGATGAGTGGCGGGGTCAATCTCCGCGACTCAGCGCCTGGCAACACAGCTACGAAGAAACGTCGCAACGGTGGCGAGCCGTTGGCGACACTGTGTCCGATTTGACCGGTCCGGGAATCCAACCCAAAACCTCCCGCACCGATAGCGTGCGCTTAACAACTGAGCAAACCGGTCGGTTAAACCTGCAAAATGATAAACTTTAATCAAAAAACTTAAAAAATAGTTTTTTCTCCACCACCGTCAACACGGACCAATTATTTATCCTGTCCACAGGTCCAGTTAAGTGGGCCAAAAGCCCATAGGTTTTCTGCATCACAATCAATTTATGACGTCATAATCACATTTTTCGATTATGACAATATGACATCAAAAATTTGATTATGCTGCAGAACGCTCGTGGGCTTCAAAGGTAAACCTAAACTGGACATAAGACAGGATAACTATCTCCAAACTAACTCCACCACATCACCTTTGACCACTCTGAGCCTCTATGATAAGACCTAAAAAGTCGAAACAGTGTCTGTCAGGAAATTAAGTGGCTGATTTCAAAAATTTTAATGCTTACCATTCGTTTTTCGTTTACGGTGTATATCTTCGGAATTTCTTCCTCAAACCAACTTTTGAGAAAATGAAAATCCGCAAGACAACGAACGGAAAACGCACGGAGCAGTTGGAACTGGAGCCCAACATCCGCCCTGTTTCCGGATCCGTATTTCAAGAGACACTTGCACAAGATCCGTGTATCATCCATATGTGACGTAAATGATGAATCTAAAGAAAATGTTAAGGTTTTTTCGAAAACAAACAGGCCAGAAACCACACAAACTGAGTTCTATCTCAATAATATTTTAATAATTGAACTTCATTTTATTTGAATGAGGTACTATTTGAATAAATGTAGTCCATAGTTTCGCAGGTAACCGCTTTTTTCCGAATCTTGTTTGAGTTCGAATTGTGTGGCAGATATTCAGTGTTGAAATTCAAAATTTTTGTCAGCCGGTTCTGTTACAAGATTTAGGCTGTATTTTAGCCGGTTCTCTTTCAACTACATCATAAAATCAAGAGCCACGCTGGCCGGTTCGCTGATCTAATAAAATGAGACGGTTCTACACAACCGGTACGAACCGGCTGAATCCCACCACTGCAGGCATTTCCGTCAACTGTGTACGTCAAAAATTGGATGAAATTCTGTGCGACAACAAACTGGATCAAAGTCACATTAAGTGTAATCAGACCTTAATATTGCGAGTATAATGAAAATCTAATTTACTTTAAGTAACATAACAAATCGCAAAAAGAAATGATAAGAAGCTCAACTTATCAGCACAATCTATTCAAAGACATAACCCTGATGGTTTCTTTGTGAGTGAAACAGAGAGTTGCGTTGCAACTTTCTTAATGAAATTTCATTGTTTTAACCGAGGTAAATTGATCGCAAAACCGTTTTTAATCAAAGTATAAGACTATGCAAACCTTTTCCTTTATTTTTCAAATAATCGAGACTTGTCCATATCTCGTGAAGTTTTTTAACAATGCTCATGTTTTGAGGGAGAAAATTCGGGTCCCTTTTGGCGAGAATCCAAGTAATCTAAAACGAAACTGTTACTTAGACAAAGAATAAAACGAAACGCAACAAACTACAGGGTGGCCCAAAAGTAGGTTTGTAGTTCTCATTTAGGCACTTCTACTCTTTTACTTACTTTTTTACGCATACTTGCATGTACAAATTATAAAATTATTATATAAATTACATATTTACGCACTTTTACTCACTTTTAACTGTATACCTACCATTGGGCCACCCTGTATATTATCACAAATAGTCAAGATACAGACAACTTATATTCTAAACGTGCGTTTGCCGGTATACGACAGGCGACAAACGATAACTTTTTATCGTACCTTGTTCGTTTTATTTTACTGATTAGCGATTACGCAAAAACCTGCGAAAACCCTCTACTTTTCTTCACATTATGATTTTTGTCGCGTTGTCGCATGTCGTCACGCATCGGCAAACGCACCTTCACAGTGGATACACCCAATAGAAAAAGCATCGTTACTAATGTCCAGTTGTCCACAAAAATGCTAAATGTGATGCAAGTAGAAGCAACCATTGTTCCTAAAAAAGTGTTGCCATTTATTCCAATCATCATCATTCAATTTTAATCCGGTTTTTCCTCGTGTCCGAAGGTGGCCGGATGTACCTCATTTCCTCAGCAATCGCTCTCACTCCCTCTCTCCATCTCGCACGATCTGTAGCCTCCTCCACTCTCAACCCAATCTTTTTCAAACTGTCTTCGACTTGTCTCTTCCAGGTCTGCTTTGGCAGTCCTCGCTTTCGTTGTCCATTCACTTGAAGCATCATTGCCTTCTTCAAAATGCTCTCCTCATCCCTCCTAACCACATGTCCATACCATCTTACTCCATTCGCTTGTGCCATTTTATCTAAAGTTTCCTTCAAGCCCAGCATTTTCATCAGATCTTCAATATTCTTTCCATCCACTAGTTTTACTCCACACATCGATCTCACCATAGCTCTTTTGGTTCTTCTTAAAATTATCATCTCATTTTCCCTCAAACACCACGTCTCACTTCTATATAACACAGCCGATCTTACGTAACTACGTTACACCATCCCTTTTATTTTCAAAGAAAACCTTCTTCCAAGTAACAACTCTCCGCATTCTCTAAATTTCATTCATCCGATCCTTACTCTTGCAATTACTACAGTTTCACACCCACCACTAGCATTCAGTCTATCTCCAAAATAACAAAAACCCTTCACAGTCTCCACCTTATCACACAACACCTCCACTGGTTCTTCCTTGCCGTCTCCAATATCTTCACATCTTCTGCAGATAAACTATTGTGCAAAACTGCAGGATACTTTTTTCGTTTGGGCGCATCTAGCGTGAATCCATTTCTTACACACTGAGCACAACACCGCATTAGACATAACTCTTTTACCACACATTCCACGCGGATCTACTTAGCTACGTACAATTTCTCCTTCTGCACCACTCACCATCATCATCGTCTTCGTATTTCTGGTATTTACTTTATCTGATATCTAATGCCTTTAAAAAAAAAAAAAAATGCAGAAGTGACACACTCATCGAGGACCAGTAATTTGGAATGAACTGCCAGCTAAAATTAAAAATTCTGCCCGTAAAAATACGAACAATTTCATAAAACGAGTGAAGGAATTTCTTCATGTAAACCAAAAATAAGTCCTTATATGCATACTGCATACAGCACTTAAAATTGTAGTGACACTATATTCCCATTTCACTGTGATATTGGCGCTATTATTACCTCTGCTCGTGATAACTACTGCTTGTGTGAGTGATAGTTTTCTTAAAGTGTAAGAAATCTGTGACAGGCTGCAAACTCGACGACCGCGCCAATTTCTCCTGGAATTGGACTAACATTATTTCGCAGTCTCTCACAGAATGGACGACACTGCCTTAAATGGAAAATTACACTGTTGATATTTTTTTTCTTGGTTGTTGCGTCTTTTCCTATCAAAAATAAATGCACTCTCTCTCTCTCTCTCATCTCACAAGTTAAAGAAAAAAATAACTGTAGCAAGTTACTATCGTGTTTCAGTAAAAGAACGTAAGAAACATGGGAAAAATAACGATGCAAAAATATCCTCAAAATGAAAATTACAAAAATGGCAACTGAGCAAGGAGAGCAGTTTCATTGTTAAGGTAGGTTTACCGACACGCGACAATTTTTTGTTTTATTTTACTGTTTAGCGGTCACATGAACACCTTCTACATTCACTTACAACATAATTTTTGTCGCATGTCGAAAACGCACCTTTGGTAATACATAGATACACTGTGATCAAGTTCATCATTGATCTTACCATGATGCCAAAATATTGCAGCTCGGCAATTTGTTGGGTTCCAGTCATCTCAGGCAGAAACATGAAGCAAAGGTTGGCAATCCGGCCCATCTTGGTGGCCATTTTTTCACGAATTGCAGCTCCTTTTTCACTGCCATCCTTTAAAAAGTAGATCTAGAAAAAAAAATCAAATCTTCGTCATAGTCTGGGTATTACGCCGACGCGTGTTACGAGTGGTGGGGCCCATCTCCGCGGCTTAGCGTCTGGGAAACACAGCTCCGAAGTAACGTCGCAGCGGTGGCGACAGTGTCCGATTGGGCCGGCCCAGGAATCGAACCCCAGACCTCCCACACCGATAACGATGTCCTCAACAACTGCGTTTACCGTACGGTCAAATCTGGAAGCATATTTTTCAAGTAAATTGAACCAACTGCATATAACAGAACAAAATAACACGAAAAAACAAAAACTAGCACAACACAAACCAAAAATTACATATTCTACGCACTGATAAATTGTTTTTCGCATAATTTTACTTTACTGATACACATTCCTTCGATAAAAGATCGTTCAAATTTTTTTCCCATTAAAAAATTGTGCAAATCACTTCGCATACCACAACCAATCACAGCACAGCTACGTATCACGTGACACACAATCCACCAACCAGCATCCGGTTCCAGTGTTGATCAAGAGCACGATGATCTTGTAGAAAGATGCCGATAGCAGCATCCGGGTGACGTGTGAGAAATGAAAGAAGAGGTTTTCTGAGCGGACTTCCAACTTCCATCAACAAACCTGCCTCAGTTTTTACTACCAGCGATATCAAAGGCTCAAGCAGACTCTATAAAATACCGGTTATTGTACCATGAATTTCTCGGCAGAGTGGCCAAGTGACTCGGAGCATCGTTTTTACGACGGCCACGATCGCAAGGATGATGGCTCAACTCCCACCCAAGCCTCATTGTAGCATCCTTGGATAAGATGCTTCACGACAATTATCTCTGCTTGGTGGAATCTCACAAGCAGCAAATTAAAGAAGTCGGAAGCAAAATTCAAACGGAAAACCCGGAAACAAAAACAAACTCCTACGCGAGTCCGGATTCGTCCTATGTATAGCGGCTACGACGCTTTCTCGTGGCAGAAGGATAAAAATGAAGAAATCGATCAATCAATTAACAGTTCTTAAGAAATAGAAATCAAAGCAAGGCTCAACTTTCTATGGCAGAGTGTTCGATAGCTATTGCTAGAGCTTGTATTGTAAAATCACTAGATCTACAACCTGTTTCGCTGTTATCGGCTCTTCAAAGATAACCACCTGAAGAGCCGACAACGGCAATGCAGGCTGTAGTGGTTTCATAGTTTAGTGGTTTTTATTTATTTCCATAATTTAGCGGTTTTATTTCAAACATTTTATATATTTTGATTTATTTACGATGCGTATTTGCATTTGATTTTATTTTACCTGAAGAACCTAAAAAATTAGCAAGTCTTGAATTTGATAATACGACAATGACAATTTTTAACCACTATTTAAATACCGAATAAAGTGTGTAAGCCTACTGTCTAGGGCCAAGAACTGCAATCCGGGCGATTGCTGACCCATCTACTACCAGACTTAAACATTAAAACAATCTCGCTATCAACATGCGCAGACATCCAGCAAACAGAGCAATTTTTAGTGTCTTTTCTTGTTTTTTAAAACACAGGAAAAAGCAGAGTGTGCTATTTTGTAATGACTTACATAGTATTAAAATTTGTAACAAAAAAAAAAAAAAAATCAAATCTTCATTATACTCGCGGTATCACGCCGAAGCGTGTAACCAGTGGCGGGGCCCATCTCCGCGGCTTAGCGCCTGACCAACACAGTTCCGAAGAAACGTCGCAGCGGTGGCGAGCCGTTGGCGACAGTAAGTCCGATTTGACCGGCCCGGGAATCGAACCCAAGACCGCCCGCATTGATGGCGATGAGCTTCACCACTGAGCTAACCGGGGAGTTTCTGCTTAAAGTTATTGAGATTGACAATGTTGGAATGGACATTCAGACAAAAATTTGTTTCCACAATTCTCAAAAATAGCAGTTTTAGAACATTTTCGACTAATCACCTGCGGAGCGAGAGGAATAAGATGAAAAATTTCCAAAATAGCTGCGCACAATTCCAACTCTCGCGACACATCCACCTGGCTGTCACTCTGCTGCCCTCCAGTGGTGTTGGTATGTTTTTGCAGAGCAGTTTCCAACCACTTGGTAAGATGGGCAAATAATTGTTCACAAAGTTTTTCATTAAAAGTGTTGGGGAAAAGGCGGGAAAGGGCCGCCAAATGGTGGACGACGGTCAAGGTCAGATTTCTGTAATACAAATTTGACACTAGCACAATGTAGCACATGGCTGGCAACACAGGCAGAAATACTTTTTAAAAAGTAGAGAAACGTCTTAGTACTAAAACAACACAAATACATGCAATACGACAATAGCATTGCTTAGCAGTTTTCTATCACTAAATGAATAATGAATAACCTTCAGGGTAACACGGAGTTCTGTTCAAGAAGATCTTAGTGTGATCTGACGTGGTATTGAATCCGATATCCTGCTCCAAACGTCAAACCAAGTCGAAAAGAACTTCCATATACTCACGACAATACGCCAGAGCCGGCAACGAATGCCGAGCCCATTTCCGCGGCTTAGCGCCTGGGTGTTAGAGCCTCAAACTCCGGAACAAGGTTGCAGCGGTGGCGATCCAAGGGCAGCAGCCCGAGAATCGAACCCAGACCCCAAAAACAATAGCGATGTCGTTACCCGGATTCGACTGTACTGTTCTATAGGGTTAAATAGCAGAGTAAGTTATTTAAAACTCTATACCTGCAATCTTCGCCAACGGTTCGACACTGCTGCGACGTTTCTGTGTTGCCCAGGCGCTACGTCTCAGAGATGGGCCAGGCCACTCGTCACGCGCTGCGGCATAATACGGCGAGGATAATGAAGGTCTGATCTGATTTACCTGTAATCTCCCATTTTGAGAAGAGTTGGTCTCATAGCATTATGGATTACATCAGTTTCGATCACGGTCCCTTCTGCTTCGGTACCAGCCAGAAATTTTTTGATGCATTCTTCCGCTGTTTTCATCAGCTCCGAACTTTCAGATCCCAAGAGTTTGAACAAAACGTTAATGATTTTCTCTTTAACCTAAAAAGATATTGCCACTTTTTCAAGATCTTCTTCAGTATTTCTAAATCAAAGAGCAAGAACTAGCAACTAGACATCATGAATCTCATTACAAACCACAAGAGGCACGCTTTAAAAAACATTATGTATAAGTTCTCCGTTTGAATAAGTGTTTATTACATAAGTAACCGCTTCTAATAAGAACCTACAAAAGAACTCGCAAAAGTTATGTAAAGACATGACTATAAGATTTAATTACCACCGATTTAGCTACAAAAAAAGACACAAAAAAAAAATGATCCGCAAATATCAAACTTTGAAACCAAAATCGCCTCAATTTCCTAAAATTTCACGAAAATTTGCCCCAATAATGTCGGACACATCCAAAAGTCTAGAAAACTTTAAGATTTTGTAACCAACATACCTGAGTGAGATAGTGTAGTGCAGACAAGGCCTTCATTGCACTAACACGTAGGGGGGTTAGGGACGCCACCCCCTTATAACAAGCCAATTTCTTCAACGACGTGTCATCAGCTTCGCAAATGTTAAATAATTCAGTGAAAAACACCTAAAATATATGAGTGAAATTTTCCACTTGCTTATTGAGATTAGATCGCCTTGGCAGGGATGAAAACCTTTTGTTTGTTGGCACCACAAACAAAAAACTTTTGAAGTTCTTTCAATTGATTTCGAAAATCTTTACTACATATTCCTCTGATGAGACCTAATACAGTTGAAACAACAGATTGAGCACTCTTTACTTTTGTATCTCTAACAGCAGGTTCGAATCAAAGCACGTTTACTACTAGAAGGACTCATTTTCTTACAGGCCACAGTATAGTATCACAGTATATGATTTTACTGGCATTATACTATCTGCAGCGGCCGGCTAGCTCGATTGTTAAAGACATCGGTACAGGAGGTCTGGGGTTCACTTCTCAGGCCGGTAAAATCGGACACAACGTCGTCACCGCCACGACGTTTCTTCGAGGATGTGTTGCCGAGGCGCTAAGCCGCGGAGACGGACCCCGCCACTCGTTACACGCTTCGCCGTAATACTTCGAGTATAATGAAGATTTGATTTATTTTGTAAATATATAAACTAAATGATGACACGGTACAAGGACCTCAGCAAAAACAACGGTTAAACCGGCAAACTCTTTTATTTTAAGCTGATAAAATTGAACTTCTGTAAATTATACCATATGTCTATGCACACAGCATAGCAGGTAATACATAGCATATTGCATTACATAATAAATTCGATAAAAATTTTACACTTGATACATATTCGTCAGCTCAGTTGTTCAGCACGCACTATCGGTGCGGGAGGTCTAGGGTTCGATTTCCGGGCAGATCAAAACGGCACAGCGTCGTTAACGGCTAATTATCGCAGCGGCGTTTTTACGCAGTCAAGGCGCTAAGCCGCAGAGATGTATTCCGTCACTCGCTACGCGCTTCGGCGTAATACTGCGAGTAATAGTATATTGAAGATTTGATTTTGAAATATTCGCTGCCATCTCTCAAATGTGCCTATTAATAATCTCACATACCGTGGCATCGTTTAGTTATATATTTACAAAGTAAGGTCTATAAACAGAAGATAAATAGACATCAGCAAACAAAGTAGGAACAAATAAGCACACAAACAACTGTTAGTAATTGATAATAAAAAAATTATACCGTCTGCATCCTCTACCCTCACAAAAATGGCGGCAACGCAGCGGCAAAAATAAAAAAAATCAAATCTTTATTATACTCGCTAGTGTTTCCTCCCGGGAAATTTCTCGGAAAATTTGGGGTTTTGAAATTTCCCGTTTTCCGGTAAATTTATGTCGGGATCCCGGGAATATATCTTACATTAGCGAGGATTTTAGTGGCACTGATATCTGTCATTCCGACATGAAAAATGCGTTACTGCAAATTTTAAATTTTTTTTTTCATACAAAAATTATTTTTCAAAATTCGCAAAATTTTTAGAACAAAATGCTTCTGAAATCAAAATTTTTTCTTCAATTCGTCGAAAAAAATTGAAAAATTCAAACTAAGTGTGTCAAAAAACGTAACAAAATGCTAAAAATGAAATCTAAAATGCTGAAAACCAGAAAAAAAGGCAAACCAATCAATTTCCCGAATCCCGGGAATACCGAGGATTTTCGGAACCCCGGGAATTTTTTTAAAAATCTCCCGTTTCCTGGGAAGTTGAAAATTGGGAAAAAGGGAAACCCTTAATACTCGCGATATTACGCCGAAGGTGTGGCGGGGCCCATCTCCATTGCTAAGCCCCTGGGCAACAATAAACAGCAAGTAAAGCTCAAGAATTTTACTTAAAAAAAAAAGAGACAAGAGGCCACGCAGTTCGTGTGTGTTAGCTAAATTAGCAGAAAACATTTTTTTGACAGTATTGTTTAGTCCTTATCACACTAAATCCTTAGTAAAAAATCAAAAAAAAAAAAAAAGAAACATAAAGTAAACAAGGCTTTTGTGTGGAAAACCCACTTAAGGTTTCGCACACTTGGTTTATTAAATAAATAAATTCATTTTCTCGCATTTTTCACACCTGTGGTTTGCATTGAAATTTAAAAGCAATAATTTGAAAAGCAGAGCTTTCTACGCTTCGTGGAGATCAGGTGCAAATAAAGTCTAACATAGCAGGTTAGCTAAGGTGATGATCACATCGCAATCGGTGCGGGAGATCTGGGGTTCGATTCCCGGGCCGGTCAAATCGGACACAGGTGTCGCCAACGGCTCATCACCCCTTCAACGTTTCTTCGTAGCTGTGTTACCAAAGCGTTAAGCTAGGGAAATGAGTCCCGCCACTCGTTACACACATGGACGTAATATCGCAAGTATGAAGAAGATTTGATTTTTTTCAAAACAGGCTGCCGTAAGAACACTTGCAAAACATAGGTAAGGTAGCCACAACCCCTAATCCAACAACAGAAACATTACTTTATGTTCTTTGATAGCAAGATCGAGTGTGAAGAGCCTGGGATTCAACGAATTACAAAAAGTATTTCCTTCAATCAATCCAATCTGAGTGTTCACTGGTTGATGACGTAATAAATGCTTACGTGGCGGAATCATATCAGCTAACACGTCACGATGAGGTAACATAATTTCCGTCACGCTTCGCTGGCCAGAAGTTTCCGCCATAATACGTAATGAACTGACTGCCTGTTAAATAAAACCTTGAATTAGGATCATGATGACGTCATGGTGATGTCATAACTAAACCGGCTCTTACCTGCTCTCGTACAATTTGGTTAGGTGACGTCACTTCACGCACCAGTTCATGCATGACGTGGTTGAATGAGGTTTTTTGAAGTGCGACAGCGTCTGGGTTCGAAGCTACTTTTCCACTTAAAGGAGAAGCACATTTCACGAGCAAGTCCTGAAAAGAAAAAATGAAGTTTTTAAAGGACTCGATCTATGGTAGAACAGAGGAAGATGGCGTACGAACTCGGCTATTACCATCATTAAAAAAACTGCGAACCGCCAAAAAAGTCTAGCTATAAGAAAGCAATATCGCAACCGTCAGGTTAGCTCAGCTGTTAAGCACATGGCTAAACGGCGCGGGGGGTCTGGGGTTTGATTCCCAGGCCGGTCAAATCGGGCACACAGTCGCCAACGGCTCGCCACCGCTGCGACGTTTCTTCGGAGCTGTGTTGGCCAGGCGCTGAGCCGCGGAGATGGACCCCGCCACTCGTTACACGCTTCGGCGTAATACCGTGAGTATAATGAAGATAGTACCACATCCAAGCACTAAATGAAATTAACTACTAACTTTGAGAATATCTTTCGCGAGGTCGATGGCTCCACTCGACACCTCATTGGTCAGATCCATCATGACGAATAAAAGCGCGCGAAGAAATACGAACTGCTGCTCCAACACCCACGTGATCGGCATCTACCAATCACAAAACATTACTTGAGAAACTTTTGCAAAAGTAATTTTTTATTTAATATTTTACTGTATTGGCGAGCTGTCGTAAGAACAGTAGAGAGCTCGATGACTCAGCCAGAACCAACCATCAATTTGCTCAGATCAATTAGATTCTCTCCCGAAGACCGCACTTAGCTAGAAACAGGTTGCTGAGGTTTCAAACATTGACCTGAGCGAATTGATTATTTAATATTCTATTCATTTTTGTCCTTTATGAGCATTGAGCAGTGTACCCGACTGCTCGCAATCGCTGTGACCTTGGTTCGCAGCTGTGTTGCCCAGGCGATAAGCCGCGGAGATGGGCCCCGCCACTCGTTACACGCTTCGGCGTAGTATCGCGAGTATAATGAAGATTGTTTTACCTGTTCTATCAAGTACTTTATGGCACTGCAGCCGCCATATTTGGCGTACCAGGCGCGATCATAACAGCACGAACACATGCGCTCCGCAATATATGAAAAAAGAGGGAGGGAGGTGGCTCTGTCGCTGTCTCCCATTACTGTAGCTAAAAAAACAAGTTTAAAACCAATGTAATGATTTTTTTTAAAAACCGATGTAATTCTGCAGTTTTACCCTGATGATGGTATAAGTTTTTACCGAAACGTTTCTGAAACGATTACTAATATAATGGCAATTAGCTTTTTATGAAAGTTGACTTCAAAAATTATCACTTTTTCGAAGTCTAAATGCGATTTTCCCTATGCAACATTTTTTACCGAAATGACAACACTATACAAAAAAATCTCAATGAAATTTACACTTACCAGCCACTCTGAACATAATCAAGATGGCAATATTTCCGATCTTGCACAGCTCCTTCTCTTCATACGCCATGCATTCTGCCACTGCATCAACCACCACTAGAGGGTCCATACCAGACCGAAACCGACCATCGCCACTAGCCAAACTCCCTGCAACAAGAAATAACATCAAACAAGTCACAATCTTGGACTTAAAGAATGCAAAACAAACCAGCCTTCAAAAATTGACTTCCAGCTAAACGTGAGTACTTGAGCAGGTAATATGTTTAAAAATCAACGCTTTTGCATCACTTACTTCAAAAACTAAATGCTATTTATCGTCAAAAAAGCCTACAGAAGTCCAGCAAATCTGGTAGAACGCAGACCCTCATGTTCGAGGCCCGATTAGCCTCAAAAGAGAAAAAACAATCTGGTTACCATTACCAGAATTATTTTTCATTATGAATCTAAAGAGAGGCTTAGTGTTTAGGCTAAAAACCTCTTTTTTCAGTCAGTATAGTTTATTCACCACGCACCATATTAAGCAAACGACAATGTTGAAGGATTCAGTCTAGTTACTTGGTTGCATGGTGAGGTGACAGGGAAAGACCAAATGGTCATCGAGCCAGCTGTCACCTCATTTAATCACAACATTTAACTTTTTTATCAAAACAAAAGCATTTTTGAAGTTAAACAAACCAAGGCAAAGCGAAAACACAACAAATCAATATGAACAGCAGACCATGCGATAGCAGTTAATAAGTTCATGTCAGTTTTTCCATTAATGCAATCTGATTGCTTCATTATGCCCATCAAAAACTAAAAATTTTGGATTAAATTTAATAAGAGACAATTAGATGTGATTTTAATTTTTTTTTTAAATTTCAAGTAAGAAAAGAATTTAAACTGGTTCGGTACATCTTGCCAAATTTTTGGTACCAGATATCCCAGAGATTTTTTACCGATTTCAGTTCGTTTTCTTGTAATGAAATAATTACCGGTATGTTTCATAGCATGACGGGTGCTATAATGATGGACTAGTGTAGTCTTAGTGAACTAATTGCGTGTATTTCCCGATTGTTCTTAATAGAATACATCTTTTTAGCTATTTCTATCCTAAATATGTCTTTAATTTTCAAAAAATTTAGTGTTTAGAAAAGTGGACTAGTATGAGCTGTAAGTGGGCTACGGGTTATAATTCTTATAATGCGTTTTTGCATTTTTTTCAGAGGATCAAGATTACTTGCAGCAGCTGAACCCCAAGATGAGATGCAGTATTGAAGATGGGAGTAAATTAGACTGTAGTAAACTATCTTGAGTGGGCTCATGTCTACATGATTCCGTAATGTTAGCAGTGCCCATGAACCACAGGATAGTTGTGAATAGATATATTGAATGCGTTTTTTCCAAAAAAGTTTTTCATCAAAAAATACACCTAGAGACTATTTCCGGCGGGGTCGGACAAAATTTAAACTAACACTAGCAGCTTCTTTCCAGACGCACCAAGCTCGTGAGAATCGATTGGCAATGAAAGGAGACAACGGTAGCCAACTTACTTACCCTGTCCATATGTCCATTGTAAGTGGGCTAAAAGCTTACGGCCTCACTGCATCACAATCAAATTTTTCATGTCATAATCACTTTTTTCAATTATGACGTCAAAAATTCAATTGTTACTTATTACCATTTTAAGTCGGGCTGAAGTAACAATTTAGCAACTAGTAACAAAATTTTTGCTTAGTTTTGGAAGAGAACCAGCCACCTACCGAACACTACACTCTTCTTTTGCTGTTTTTCTGACACTGGGAACGGACCAGCTTGCTGGGACAGAGCGGTCAAAGTGTAATGGCGGATGACATGGGCAGCAAACGGAAGTGCGACCTTGCGTAAATCTTTGATAACCGCACACACTGAAAAACAAAAATCAGTAAAAATGTAAGCACAACAAGGAACAAATTACCGCTCAAAAATAAAATAATAAAAACCAAAAAGTTGGTACCGAAAAAACAAGAGACTGACAAAAAAACTGAAAATTTGTATTTTTACAGATCATGAGCCACATGTTAGTTTGAAAGGGTAACTCACTATGAGAATTTGCTGTTTTTTTTTCGATAATTTTGCCCAGCAAAAGCTCACTAGTACCATTAAATAGACGTTAAACAAAACATATCTCACCATGGTAGCTTTAATCCAGATAAAACAAAGCATTTATTTCGTAGTGTTTTCATCACTTTAAAAAGCTAAAAGTTTACGTTGATTTCAACTTAGGAAGATAAATTTTCGATTCTGAAACTTCCATTCAAAAATATGAATTTTTGATTCAAATAGAATATCCATATACACAACAATTGTTGTTATTACACAAACAATTATTATTCTTTGCCTTCTTATTTTTCAAATCTTTAAATTTAAGTTCAAGATGACCATTAAAAACTAAACTTTCGAAATGAATTACATTGAAAAGTCAAAAATTTTAAAAGTTTCAGAAAGCAATAAATATGAGCCGAAAATAGCTTGAAGAGGAAAAATACAGCCGCAGAAAATGTCAAAAAGCTGGACGATTCGACAACATAGATTCAGCTGCCATCATCAGCAGTGTAAACAAGGCAGTACAAAACTGAATCTATGCTGTCGAAACGTCGAGTTTTGAGATTTGCTCTGGCTTTTTTATCTTAAAGTTTGCGGAAGTGATGGTCAACGGCAAATCACTTTATCGGCGAAACAAACTTTCCTATTTCAATTGCCAACTCATAAAACGACTGAATTCAAACCACAAATCATCAAAACAAATCTTCATTAGGCTCGCAGAATTACACCGTTGCGGTTAACGAGTGGCGAGGCCCATCTCCGCGGCTTAGCGCCTGGGCAACACAGCTCCGAAGAAACGTCGCAGCGGTGGCGACAGTGTGCCGATTTGACCGACTTGAGAATTGAACCCCATATCTCCCGTTCGGATGGCATGCGCTTAACTAAGCTAACCGGCTGGTAAAAGCTACTTGAAACAAAAATTGTTTATTTAGGGTCAATCATTCCGAAGGACCAATGCACCTTTCACCTGAGAGCGGCTGATGAGAACTAATAGCCCGAAACACTCTTTCCCGCTCTATGGTAAATCATTTGATGTAACAAAAAAACATGTTTTCAAAAAACGACTTTATATTACGAAGAATTGAAGCGGATTTTCACTAGGAACAGCTGCATTGCTTCGAGAATGACGAATGCCCTCAGCTCAGTTAAGAAATTTTCCGCCATTTTTTTACCTGCTTAATGCCGGTTGAAAAGAGCGTCAGTAACCTTGCGCTACAGCATCGAACTGCGCTAGAAGCGGCAATAAAACGCGTTTTATTTCCAAAAAAAGAGCGTAAAATTATTTCATTTTCGCAATTACGGATTACACTAAATGAGTTAAATTTAAAACAATTTACAACCAACCCAAAATGAACAGTTCAGCAATGGTCTACCCGCAATTGCTGAAAACAATATTAAAGTAGTTAGAAACTTAATGCTTCCACTATGAGAAATGCCTCGTCAGCCTTGCTCTGCACAGCCAATCCAGACCAAACTCATTGCAGACTGTAAGGACTATTAGTTACATTACTCATCTTAAACATCTCAACTTCATTCCTTTTCTAGGTTGTTTCCTCCCATTAGCTGGCGACCAGCTACACAACAACGCCTAGCGAAAAAGCCTTTAACTTTTAACCCACAACTGAGTTAATAACTTGAGCTTCTTCACCAGTGGTGATGTTACAGCAGGACAGAAGTTCAAAGAAGGCAAAAAAAGTTGTTTCTTTATTGAACAATTTTAATGGTTATTAATGGAAATTACAGGAATTTCAAGTAAAATTAATCGTTTCTATACACAATTTATCCACTACTTTCAAATTTGGAAAGGTGAGTCAATTAGATTCGTTAGTCAATTGTCAAAAACAATTTTACATTTTCGAGGTCAGCAAAAAATACATTGATATGTCTAAATGTCTATTATTATTTAAAAATTGCAGAATCGCTCTCTCACGTAAAATTCTAATTTTATAAAAAAATGTATTTCGTCCTTAATCGAACATCATCAGTATTATTCAAATAGAATCCCACGTATGGGGCAGATTGGCAAGCAAAAAATTCGCACGCTGTCATATCTAAATGGGAATAAGTTTTTTTGAAGTCAACACCTGATTGAGCTTCAACTTAGTGGTGCAGCCAGAAGGAAGGCACAACTCCCCCCCCCCCCATGACGTATTAACACCGTCGTTAGAGATCGCTCATTAAGGTTGAATAACAAGGCCTCTCATCGGCTAAATCCCACAAAGAAAATTTTGCTCGCTACGCCTGCTCCAAATATTAAATCAGCACAAGTCGATTTTTATGGTCTGAACATGCTGATTTTCAATGAAATTTTCTATAAAAATGCTCCCATAAAATGTTGATTTTTTAGTCCAAGCACGCGTGAGTGGCTTTTTGAAAGGATTTCATTTTTTTCTTATTATTTCATATTTATTACTACGTCTCTATTTCTTAGCAAACTTCAGTTCGACAAAAATCTTTTTTGAAGCAAAAAAATCTTCAACTGACGTCTTATTTCTACTCTGAGATCTTTATGAATCAAAATGGCAGCATCCAAATTAAATATGATTTTTACTCATGATAAACGACCATATGACGTAATCTCATAAAACATGGGGCCAATCACATGCTGGAAAATTGTTTCATGTATTTCTCCAATGGGGTTACTTTAAGACACTTCGAGGTTACTTTCGGTCACAAAGTAGTCGAGTCAGGGTAAATATTAGCCCTGATTTCGAAGATTGGTATGCAAAGGGTAGCCGCGCAGATCAAAGAGCAATAACAAAGTCCAGTGACCTATAATAACCTTTTGCATACAAACGAAAATTTATGCAAGGTAAACTTGACACAGAAATCTCATTATGAAATAGAAGATTGGAAATTATGACTTCAGCTCCAAGTCTTAACAAAAATCAACTCAAATCTTCATCAAGCTTCGCGGTATTACGCCGAAGCGTGTAACGAGTGACGGGGCCCATCTACGTGGCTTAGCGCCTGACAATGCCGCTCCGAAAAAACATCGCAGCAGTGGCGAGCCCTTGGCAGAATGTCGGATTTGACCGGCCCAGGAATTGAGCCCCAGACCTTCTTCACCGATAGAGAAGTCCTTAATCACTGCGCTAACCGAAACATCAAATAAACAACCGAGGTTATCAAGCGATCGGCCCAGGTTGTGAATTAAACCCGTCATGTAGGATCTGTAACGAGAGCGAGGTACCAGAAGGCTATGTTGCTGTCATAATCAACAGCATTGTACCAATACGAAACATATTTCTAAAAATGCTTATAGCAGCAGTATAATCATGACAAGGAAGCCACCGGCCAGTTAGCTCAGTTGTTAAGACATTGCTGTCGGTGCGGGAGGTCTGGGGTTTCATTCCCGGATCGGTCAAATCAGACAGTGTCACCAATGGCTCGCAATCGCTGGACGTTTCTTTGCTGCCCAGACGCAAAGCGGCGGAGATGAGCCACGCCACTCGTTACACGCTTCGGCGTAATACCTCAAGCATAACGAAGATTTTGACAAGTAAGCCAGACCCATTGTAAAACTAACCGCACACTAAGTGTTGCAGAAAGCGCTCGCTCGTAACATATATGTATTTCACTCAGTTTTGCCAAGCTAGTTTTCAAACCCAAGTTTCGAGACGAAACAGTTGACCGACAGTGAAATCCAGTGAAACCTCAGCAATTCTATTACATTACATTCAGCGCATTAAATTTGCGATATGTATTCCTCAAAAAAATCCACACATCCCCGAAACTAATCAACAGTTTAAAGCAGGGTTTCTGGACCTAGAATCCTTATACCCCCAAGGCAGCAGTTCCAACCTTTGTTTCTTGATTACCCACTTTTGATGAGACGGACCCTCAATTCACAACAAAATAAATGTTTTAAACAAAACCAAATCGAAATTCGGCAGCAACCGGTACACTTCAAGAAGAAAAGATCTTTAACCTTGGGAGCAAAATTCCGGGATAGAGCGGTGTTTATTTCTTCAGGGGGTGTTTACTTCCTCACCTGAAAACCCCAAATTCCCCACTAGTGGGTTATTTCCCACCGGTTGGGAAGCGGGAACCCATTCCCTGAGGGGTCGACCACGGTACATTATAGGGTTCGTAACCCCAAACGCAAACGCGGTATAAACATGGAACATATACTCGCATGAGCAGGAACAATGCTTTAGAGCAATGGTTTTTAACCCTTCCAATCCCTGGGACCCTTATTCCTAAAGGCAGTGGCTTGTGGACCCCTTGTCTGCATAACCTACACAGGAAGTGCATATTGAAGGAACAACAATATCAGACTGGGGACCACCGGATTTTTCGTTGGCGTCCCCAAGAAACTCCGTTGAGAATTACTGCTTTAAGGGTTCACAGCATGAAAAAAGACTCAGGAATTATTGGCTTAAATTTATCACACTCGAATTCATTAGGTAGGCTATACGTAGAGTCATGGCAGTGTAAAATTAAGCATGATTTTAACATCACTGCTTGCTAGGATATAACTTACTGAATGCTCCTGTTAGTGCTTGTTTGAATGTGTCACGTGTCACGTTGTCCTGGCAACAATACAAGTTTTGCGAAGCAAGTCTAGGAAAATCCCCTTTTGTGAAACTGGAATGTTGCAGAAGATGCGAGAAATTATCGCTATGGTCGTCTGCGCTCATCATGCTGACCTAAAGAAATATAGATTGCGGACTAGCTGATAGAGGTCTTTGGCTATGAGTACGTTTACATGGGTTGCCAGGTAACGTAAGCTTCCGGAAAAAAATAATGGACGATTTGGGAAATTCCGGTTTTGGTACATCCCAAAGCACTGTGCTAAGGGATGCTAACTCAAATCGGTGTCTTTTACCGAATTCAAACTTAAATTTCAAAACAAAAGTTCCTAAACTCGAAAAAAGTTGATCGAGTTTTGAACTTATCCTAAACCCGATAAAAACTATTTGAACTTGGAATAAACTCAGCACAAATTAATGAACTCGAACTTGAACTGGCTTCTAAAAGCTTAGATGGCCGAGTGGTATAAAGCGTCCGCCTCTGAAGCTGTAGACTCGGGTCAAACCAATTACTCTAAAATTGGTATTCACAGCTTCCCTGCTTGACGCTCAGCATCATAGACAATGTGGAGAACAAGCCGGCAAGTTTACTTGTTGTGGCGCTGGGAAAGGCACTCAGCGGGATTCCCCCATCTTAGTATGGTAGACAGGTGGCCGGCAACTCCCAAGCGAACTACGTATAGCGCTGTGATCGCTTTCTCGTGATAGAATAAATATGCAACTAATACAATACAAAATTAAAAATGAAGAACTTAAACTCTACTTGTAAATTTTTTACTGAAGTCGATCAAAAATGCTTGCGAGATCGCAGCTCTCTTGTGCTAACTCCACCAAAGGCAAGTGCTACCATAATATGCCTACACTCATATGGCGATAATCAATGAACTTACCAGAAAGCATTTTACTACTTCGAACGCTTGTCTGCGATAATACGCCTCGACAGTTGTGCTTTTTAGACACTTGAGGGCGCTGGCAATAACTTCTTGTACCTACACACGAGCAACCAATTTAGTAACTTCAAGCTGTTCAATAACATAAAGCCAACAGAGTAGATTACCTACAAGCAGGCATACCAAGATGTTACAAAAGTCCTGGGCGCATTTTGACATAGAACACTTTAAAAAAATTAATCAATAGCCTCACAAAAAGCTTCATGTAATAGCTTCAAAATGGCACAACTTTTATCTTACCACCATTTATAGCTAAAGAGATATGGGGACTTCAAATGTGCCCAAGATTTTTGAAACATCTGTATTTTAGGAGGAAATCTTAATACACTGGTTATACAGAAAATGTTACAATAAAAAACTTTGCTTGGATGAACAAATCTGGCTGGATGAATAAATGTCATTATCAATGACGATCAAAACCTTAAACTTTTCAATAGCAGTTTTGAAGCAAAGCAAAGGTCTCACTGGGTGCAAAAAGTTTCAAATGTTGCGTTAAATACGGGTTCGAATCCGGTCTCGTCCTCTTTTCACAAAGATCACAGGCAGCCAAGCGGTTATGCATATTAAAACAGCGTTTAGGAGACCCAAAAAAGGAAACTGTACGATAGACAAGGTGAAAGTTGTTTGTTAGCGACATGGCCTAGTGGTACCACACAGGATACAGTTCCCACGTTGCGGGTTCGGTTCACGGCTGGAGCCGATCGTATTTCACATAAATAGCTGACTCCAACACACAAGCTCACTTCGCAGTCTCTCTAAATCACTGTTGAATTTTCTGTTCCATCAAAAAAATCATATCTTCATTGCACTAGCGGTATTACACCAAAGCGTGTAACGAGTGGCGGGTCCATCTCCACGGCTTAGCGCCTGGACAACACAGCTCCAAAGAAACGCCGCAGCGGTGGCGAGCCGTTGGCTATACTGTGTTCCATTTGACCGCCCGGAAATCGAACCCTAGACCTCCCTCACCAACAGCGCTGTGCTTAACAACTGAGCTAACCGGTCGGTATTTCGAAAAATAACCACAGTTGTTTATTTATTTTGTTCATACCGGTAATTGAACAGAATTTCTGCACCCTTCAAAATTAATCTTAATGCAGGGTCCAGTGGAAGTCGATTCATCGAACGCTAGCCTCTGAGCTTCTTTCAACATTTTCCGATTCGACCCTCCAAACTTTCCGAGCACGCGGAAAGCAACATGAGCGATGTCTTCCGACGGATTCCGAAGCGTTCTCCACAGAGCTTGCATTAATTCAGCCCTGACAGGCTGAACACGCAATGAATAAAACAACTGTGTACTCATGACACGCATTCTTAAAAACGGATTATATTGAGATTATGTCTTGCTTCAAAAGTCCAAAGAACTGCGCTGCATGACCAGCGAAATAAGTGGGCAGCAGTTCTACTATTAGTACATAGATCGTGGAATGCCAAACAGAAAAACACTACAACTACTACTACGATATTTAAAGAATCATAAAACGCGCTTAAATCCTTTTTTTATTAAAAATATTGATTATGCGCCTCATAAGCCTGTGCGCCTAATATATGAATCAGGTAGTGCTTTATGCGTTATTGCCGTTCAAACATCGAGTTTTTTGTTTAATGAGCATCATACGACAACCCGATACTTCTCAAAAACCGTTGCGTCATGTAGTCCGGTGCGCTTAATTGTAGAAAAAATATCAAAGCAATTTATAGGCAGTGTGTTTTATAACCCGGTGCGCCTTATAGTCCGTAAAGCACGGTATTACCGCAACTATCTGGCGCCGATTAAACTAAAACGTTCTAAAACATACCTGAATGTGATCATATAAAAAATCCGGTTGTAAATTATCAACACAGAGCTCCAAGGTCCGCAGGCCCTAAAATAGACATTAATTAAAACAGCGTTTAAACAGTGTCATTATCTCTGAAGTTTGCGCTCAGTCCCGTGAACCACAGCTAGCTTACAAGAGGTTTAAGGTACTTCCTACCTCTCTCAAGAATCCAAGAGTGGTAGAAACCACAGCTAGCTTACAAGAAACCTCTCTCAAGAAACCTCTACCTCTCTCAAGAAACCACAGCTAGTTTACAAGAGGTTTAAGGTACTTCCTACCTCTCTCAAGAATCCAAGAGTGGTAGATATTTTGCTGCTACAGTGCCTTTGGCAATTGCACAAAAGAGAAAAAATGCAAACAACCTTTCTATTTCAATAAGACTCTCTCTTAAAAAAAAACCTGAAGAGCACAATCGCGTGAAACAGTCTACACGGTTACATTACCATAAACAATATTTAATTACTGACAAGTTAAGCATACGCTACAGGTGCGGGTAGATCTGGGGTTCAATTTCCGGCCCGGTCAAATCAGACACAGAATCGCCAACGGCTCACCAGTCACCACCGTTGCGACGTTTCTTCGGAGCTGTGTTGCTCAGACGCTAAGCCGCGGAGATGGACCCCGCCACTCGCTGCACGCTTCGGCGAAATAACGCGGATATAATGAAGATTTGATTCGATAAATTTTCAGATATGCATGTTACTTACCTGTGTTATAAGCGTTTGTGAACCGTTAAGTGCCGACACAAGTGGATCCATCAGCATAGGCAGGTATGGTAAAAGCGAGCTGAGACGCACAGGGACAGTAAGACAGAGCTCAACAAATAAATCTTTCATATGCTGCTTGTGCAAACCGCTTTGAAGACTGTTCAAACCTGAAAAATATGAAAAAAATTAATTTTTTAACAAGACTTAATTAGAACAATTGCTCTTAATGACAGCGGCTAGTACCTTAAACGAACTTAAAAGTTGTATTTTCTATGTTCGGTCGCATATTTATCCTCCTATCACGAGAAAGCAATCAAAGCGCTATAACGAGCTTGCTTAGGAGTTGCCGGCCATCTGTCTACCACACCAAGATGGGGGAATCTCGCTAAGTGCCTTTCCCAACGGCACAAGTAAACTTGCCGGCTTGTTCTCCACACTGTCCTTTTCATACGGAGCGTCAAGCAGGGAAGCTGTAAATACCAATTTCAAAGTCATGGGTTTGACCCGACTCGGAATCAAACCCGAGTCTACAGCTCTAACGGTAGACGCTCTTACCATTCGCCCATTTGAGCTGTCCAACAAATGAACACTTACCTTGCAGAAGATTGGGAAGAAGCGGCAAAAACTCTTGGTACAGAGAATCATGACTTCCTCCTCCGATGGAACGGAAGAGAGCGCGGAGCAAGAGAAAATAGTTGTAAGGATCTTGTGCAGTGTTGGCTAGGGACATCGATTTGGTGACAATAGTGTAAAGATGTGGTTTCAGCATCTGCTCATTCTCGTTCGCAAATAAAGACACAGACCCAAACACAAGCTGAAAAAAACACAAATATTAAATTTTTGATATCATATAAGGACACCAAAAATTGGCCGGTTGGCTCAGTTGATAAGCAAATAGCTACCGATGCGGGAGGTCTGGGGTTCGATTCCTGGGCCGACCAAATCGGACATAATGTCACTGCTGCGACGTTTCTTCGAAGCTGTGTTGCCCAGACGCTAAGCCACGGAGATTAACCTCGTCACTCGTTACACGCTTCGGCGTAATACCGCGAGTATAATGAAGGTTTGATTCGATTTAAGCAGAGACGCCAATATACATAGCACATGAAGTCTTTCCATCAAAGGTTCCGTAACACCTAAGACAAATGAGAGAAAACTAGCCGTCCAGCCAAAATCGGTGTAAAAACGTCGTTAAAAATTTGTAACTGCTTTTCAAAACACTTTTAAACTTCAATTAACACGTTACAAATGGATTAAATCGCTTTTAACGATACGCGACAGGCGATAACGCAACGCGCGACTACAGCCACAGAATGGTATTGCATAATAGCAAAACAGGAAAAACACGGTTTGAAAAAACGCGGAGCGCAAGGAAGGATTAAGCGTGAAAAATGATATTGCATAGGTATATAACCTTAAACAATTTCAGATAAAGATTTGCCCTTTCTCCTGGAGTTCCCATGTCCTCCAAACGATCCAGTAAGTAGCCTACAAGGATGGTTGCAAATGTAGCAGAAGTGTGAGGGCTAGCAAGAAATGAGTTTGCCACAATCTAAATAAACAAGGTTAAAGAAATAAACAAATTGAATGGCGGTACCAACCCAAGAATAACTTCGAAAAAACCTGTTTTCGCGTTAGGCTTAGAGCGCTTCTTGAAGCGTAACGCGAAAACAGCTTTTTTCAAAGCTGAAAGTATATACAAAAGTAGTTAAAGAGTACTGTCATCACTTAGAAGCCTGGTCTACTCTATGCCCATTCTTAGCCATTAAGCTTGTAAGCTGACACTCCTACGCCTACTTTCTCTTCTTTATTATCTTGAAAGGCGCAACCAGCTTACTTGCCTACGATCCAAAATAATAAAAAAAGATGGAAGTGCTCAAGATGTTCAAAGGGTAGACGGCTCTAACAGTTGTCTAGAACCCAGCGGCGGCTTTGATGAGTCTTTAAGAGAACAAAAAAGGACGCCAGTACCCTTCTTTGTGCAAGAACGAGTGTAAAGTGCAGAATGGTCACTCTAGCTACTCCATTAAACGAATCATTTAAATGGTTCGTAAAGACATTGTTATCGGTGCGGAAGGTCTGGGGTTCAAATCCCAGGTCAGTCAAATCGGACACAGTGTCGCCAATGGTTACCACCGTCACGTTTCCTCAGAAGTGTACTGCCCAGACGCTAAGCCGCAGAGATGGGCCCCACCACTCGTTACACGTTTCAGCGTAATAACGCGAGTATAACCAAGATTAAATTTTTTGATTTTTCATTTATTTTTACGTCTGTTTCTCGTTTTTTGTTACCAACCACTGCATTTCACCAACCTGCAGTGTGTGGTTGTTGTATATTCTCTCCACAACGTAGTTGATGGTTGCAGAGAAGATTTCTCGGAATGTGGATGCGCTCATCATAGTGAAGACTCCGGCGAAGTGCTCCAATGCCTCCTTTTCTTCTTTGATACGCATCGTCGGACAATTAGATGCGCGAATATTCAACTGGCCACTTCCGGTAACATTTATCTGCAAATTACGTCAGCGTGAGGTCATTCTCGTTGTCATACTTCAAAAACAATCTTTACACCTAAGTCTTCAGTGAAGCTGAATCCTTGCCCGTGCTGCAGTCTATGCGCTACTAATTTTGGGCTGAATTGGAAATAACTGGCGTTTTATACGTCATTTAAAAAACAGACCGTGGGGACAGTCGTCATGTACCTAGCCCACATTTACGTTAATGAGGGATTTTTTTTCGGCAAGTGTTTCGGATACCTTGTCATGTTCTGTCAATGGATTTTCAGTTACCCAAATCCGATCGCATCAATAGTGCAATTGTTTTGTTTGCACAATTTCCTAAAAATAAGCACTAGAACTCATAAAAAAAGAGTTGCAAGTCACATGTAAGCGATAGCCTTCAATACAAATCATTTTCTAATTATACTGAACAGAAAATTCAACAGTTAAGTGAGGGAGACTGCGAAGTGAGCTTGCGCTCTTCGAGTCAGCAGCCACGCGGTGCATACATCAAATGCGATCGGCTCCAGCCGAAAATCAAGCCCGTCAAATAGGATTTGCAACCTACGGGCGGTGCCGCTAGACCATGTCGCTGACAACAGGCTACTTAATAGATAATTACCTTGTCCAGTGTCCACATGTCCAATTATAGTGAGCTCTCTGCATCATAATCAAATTTTTGATGTCATAATTAATTGAACATCAAAGTTTGATTATGATGCAGAAATCCCGTGGGCATTTGGCCCATTTTAATTGGACATGTGGACAGGGTAAATGTTTCCAGTGATAAGATTCGCACCTGGTACACATCCAAAGCTTTTAAAGCATATTTGACCAATTTGACGAACAAAGCTGTCTCTTCGGGGAGAAATTGTTTGCTCGATGAAGATGGGTGAATGATGGTGGACCCGGAGTTGGGGTCCTTCCCCACTTTGCAAGAACCCGCGCCCCATGTTATGGTCTTCACACCACACACTAGAGTGCGCACTAAGCTTCGACAGTCGGTTACAGCCACAACATTGACTTTGTTATCATCTGAAAAAGTAAAAAGATTTTAAACACACATTTATCATATCGAAAATCAAATTTTCATTGTACGCGCGTCATAACGCCGAAGCGTGTAACGAATGGCGGGGTCCGTTTCTGCGGCTTATCACCTGGACAACACAGCTCCGAACAAACGTCGCAGCGGAGGCGAGCCGTTGGCCACACTTTATTTGATTTGACCGGCTCGGGATTCGACCCTCCAACCTTCCACACCAATAGCAATGTGCTTACAACCGAGCTAATCCAACCACTCGTTCCTTCATTCGTCGTACAAGATGATGCTTATCGACTGACCAGTAGGCCGAATGGAAAAGTGCCTGCCTCTGAAGTGATAGACTTGGGTTCGACTAGGAGAAGGGGCAAACCATTGCCTTAAAAATTGGAATGCAAGAAGCTACGAGGATAAAATGCTATTACTGTATTTCACGGACCATAATGCGCACTTAAAATCTTTTTTTTTCTCAACCATTAATCGTTCGCCTTATGCATGGATAATCGGTGCGCCTACGTTTGGATCAGGTAAGGCATTACGCTTTCTTGCCATTAAAATATCGAGTTTTTAGTTTAATGAGCTTCATACGGTAACCTGATTTTTCTCAAAGACCGTTGCATCTTACAGCACGGTGCGCCTTGTGTATGAAAAACTAATCAAAACAATTTACTGACAGTGCACCTTATCGTATGCAAAATAGGGTAATACAAATAGGCCTCACAACTTTTAACTTGAAAATACTAGAAATAACTCACCCACTCTCGAGTCTTTTTCAGAGTCATGTGACTTAATAGCAGCTGAACCAGTGACAGATGAACCGACAGCCTAAAATCCATATACGTGATGCTGAAAACTGGTTTATGCTATCATAATAATGAAAGAAAGCAGGACATGGCAAAATTAAAGAAACAGTCTGATATTGTTTCAGCGTTCCAATAACAGAAAACACCATGGTAGCTCAAAAATTTTATTCCTGCCTTAAGTACGTTAAGTTAAACAAAAATTACGCAAAATCGTACATCAAAATTGAAGTAACAACGCATAATAATAGTAATAGCAAATTTGAATAGCGCTCTTTCCTAAAAGAAATTCAGATCAAAAGCGCTTAACAAAAAACAAAAACCATAACAGCGGAAACAGCATAAATACAGTACATACAATATTATAACGCTATAAAAGATTGGAAAAATGGTCAACGGTATTTATTTATAGTATTTACAATCAGAATATAAATATTAAATACACTAGAAAGAGTTCAATATCACCACAGTTAAAAAGTAAAATTGGTAAAACCCAACAGTTTGTTTCACCCAAAAGGGATCATCAGGGGTATCGTATTCAAATAGAAAGAAAGAGTTTTCAAAAGTATTTAAATTCAAGTATTCAAAAAGAAAGAAACCTAGAAAGAGTTCATGTAACAATTCTTAGATATTACAAAAAGTTATAGTTCCTACATGCACACGAATGTTTCACGCTGCAATTTTTTTACAGCTCAGAAGGCCGCGTGATAGAGCGTCCGCCTCTAGAGCTGTACACTCAGGTTTGATTCCGAGTCGGGTCAAACCAATAATTTTAAAATTGATATTCACAGCTTCCCTGCTTGACGTTCAGCAGTGAGAACAAGCCGGCAAGTTTACTTGTTGTGCCGTAGGAAAAGGCACTTAGCGGGATTCCCCTATCTTGGAGTGGTAGACAGATAGATGGCAACTCGTAAGCGAGCTTGTTATAACACATTGATTGCCTTATCGTAATAGGAGGATAAATAATTAAATATGCAACTGAATACAAAAAAATTTCACCCACAAAAGTACTAAAATTAGTAGATTGTTACAATAAGCACTTATTATAAGCATCACAAACGTTAAAAGTTCCGAAAAACAGTAAGATGACTTACAGAAGTCGTGTTGTCGGTAGCTGCATTGCTAGCAGCTTCTGCCTGTTGCTTAGCTTCGACTTGCAGCTTAGCTTTGCTGAACAGAATCGGAAGATTGTGTTTGGTGATGGTCCGAAATTTCATTATAAACACTTCCAACATTCCCATTAAAATGTCCCGGCCAAGTTTCTAAAATAGATGAACTCATTCATTAACGAAGCAATAAGCAGAGCTGTGAATTCGCAAGCATTTGTAATCAAGTTCAAGTTCACTAAAAATTTGCTAGCCTAGTCCAGTGGTTTTTACCGATCTTATGCTAAGTTCAAGTAGTTTTTGTAAAGTTTAGGCGAAGTTCAAAACTCAATCAACTTTTTTCGCGATCAAGTTCAAGTTTAGGGATATTTTTTTTCGAGTTCAAGGTCGAATTCGGCAAAAATCGGGTTCAGCCAGTTCGAGCTCGCAGCCTTGCCAGTAAGTAGCGGTGGTTTACCAACAGCTTTATGGATTAGGTGGCAACCACTGTAAATTACCGATATCACGGCTCAACGCAAATTGGGCACCGCCATTCATGTTGAATAATGTAGTTGAATGAGCTTTATCAACCAGCCGTTTAGCTCAGCTGTTAAGATCTCGCTATCGGTGCGGGAGATGTGGGGCTCGATTGCCGGGTCGCTCAAATCGGAACAGTGTCCCAACGGCTCGCAACCGCTGCGACGTTTCTTCGGAGCTGTGTTGCCCTGACGCTAAGCCGCTGATATGGACCCGCCATTCGTTAAACGCTTTGGCGTAATAATGCGAGTGCAAAGAAGATTTGATTTTTTTGAATTAACTTTTGCCACCTCGTAGCTCAAAGTTGAAAGGTCGAAAAAAATTGTTGTTAAAAGTTTAGCACAGTATTCAAGAGCTTCGACATATATGCGATCTGTATTAACGTTGATGCGCAGTGAGACTTGCATTTCGACATGACTTTAAGACAGGGTTTCAGAGCTCTAGTTTGGCTTAGAGCCAGGGCTAGGAGTCTCAACGCAGAGTTGGTTTCGCTAAATAGCCGTGCATTGGCTGTACGGCGCTGACACAAACGCAGCAGGTTCATCATGGCAAGGGACGACTTAACGCTTCGGCTATGAGAAAAGTCTCTTCAGCTTTGCCACGCACAGCCAATCCTGGTTAGACTCGTTACAGATTGTAAGGACTCGTTCTTTCACTGCTCATCCTAGACCAGGGGTGGACAAACTTTTCATACGAAGGGCCACATTTGAAAAAAATTTGAAGCTGAGAGCCGCGCTGATCGGAAGAACAAAAAAAAGGTCTGCACGTCCTCAGAGGTCCTATTTTTCACTGACATTCAGTGCAGAGCTAAAAAAAAAAGGTCTTCGGCTTGATTCATGGCAGGAGTTTATATTTCCGTAAGTGCCCGCGGGCTGTAGTTTGCCCAGCCCTGTCCTAAACCATTATTCCGTAAAGAATTTGAGAGGTTAAGGATTGGCAATGTAACAAAGAGTCTTTAAAGTCTGGAATGAGTCTACCCTGAATTGGCTGTGCGTAGCAAGGCTGACGAGATTTCTTAAGTTTATCACTGTCGCACAATTTTAGAAAATGTACGAGCCACAAGTTGCGAGCCGGTTACCTGTTGCTTTTCGCTGTCACTTCTCTGTGCTATTCCTTCTACCATTTGCAACAGCAGTTTGCAAGATACAGTTTGAAAGGAACTTGTCAGTGAATCATCATGAATATTTTTCGCAAATAAATGAACAGCCAAAGAGATCTGAAGGCAAACGGTCAGCATTATTTCGCGTCACAACCACCTTCAGTTGAAATAGGCGACAACGTAACGAGTAACGGGAACCATCTCCGCGGTTTAGCGCCTGGACAACACAGCTCCGAAGACGCGTCAGAGCGGTGCCGAGCCGTAGGCGACACTTTGTTTGATTTGACTAGCCCGGGAATCGAACCCCAGACCTCCTGTACCGATAGCGCTGTGCCTAACAACTAAAGTAGGCGTCAATGCATCGAAGTTTATCGACAAATGCAGACATAATTTAGCTCAAAGTTAGCCAAATTACCAATTTTTACCTGCGCCAAAGAGAGTTGGCCTCGAACATGGTGGGCAAAATCAGTTAGAGTTCCATACGCTAGAGGGCGCAAAGTCTCACGAGCAGACCATCCTGTCCCAATCAAAATGTCCTCATTGAACAGCTGTTCCAAGTGCGGAATAAAACCTAAATGTAATCATCATTTTTAAGGAATAAAAAACATTTTGACCAAAAGCAAATTTAGCAAACATTACGCTGTTAAAAGTGTTTCTTCGTTACAAGTCATTCTTCGTTACAAGAGTGGCTGCTTGACTAGATGACCTCACCGTCGTTTCGCAGTCACCCTGTTGCCGTAGCATATTAATTGAGTGTGTGCGTGTTTGCAAGTACAATGACGTTTGCACAGCCACAACAACGCTTGAGTCTAGCGACAGCTCACTGGCTTGAAATTTCACGCTAAACCTCGTTTAATGTCATCTCCCCCTAACCTTTAATGAATTTTTCTTGTACTCCTTGCCTTCAATTAAGACAATTAAGCAAGAATAATTTCCAGAGAAGATGACCTAATCAGCTTTTACTTTGATAACCTATCTCGTACCATCTTCTTAGGTGATTCGCACCCCCGGGGATACACGTACTGCAAGTTAAGAGCCCTGAATTAGAACATAACTAAACTTTTGCGATTTTTGTTGCAAGGCATGGCGTTTTTACAATAACATAACTAATTTATAACGACTAAAAATAGAATCAATATCTTCATTATACTCGCGGTATTACGTGGAAACGTGTAACGAGAGGTGGGGCACATTTCAGCGGCTTTAGCGCCTGGGCAACACAGTTACGAAGATACAACGCGAGCCGTTGGCGACGCTGTGTCGATTTGAACTACCAGGGAATCGAACCCCAGACCTCCCGTACCAATAGCGTGTGCTTAATCACTGAGTTCACTGGCCGACACACATAACGATCAAAATCGTGGTAATTATTCTATACTTACGTGATTTCAAGTCAGTTTGTAGAATATGCCTGACAGCAATAAGCAGTTCTTTCCTCAACGAAGCGACTTCTGGTGAGCAATTGGCAAGAAGTTGAAGCATCGCTCGAACCATATCGTTGGAATATTGAATAATGTTTTCCTGAACAAAGAACAAACCTGAAGATTTTGACTTGAAGAAGTTATAATTGTACGTATTTTTGAATTTAGTTGCGTATTTACCCTCCTATCACGAGAAAGCGATCACAGATAACAAGCTCGCTGAGGAGCAGCCGGTCACCTGTCTACCACGTCCAAATAAGGGAATCCCGCTAAGTGCCTTTCCCAACGGCACAACAAATAAACGTGCCAGCTTGTTCTCCACACTGACCCTTTATTGCTGAGCGTCAAGCAGGCCAGTTGTGAATGCCAATTTTAAAGTCATTAGTTTGACCCGACTAAGAATCAAACCGGAGTGAACAGCTCCACACGCTCTTACCACTAGACCATCTGCGCTGTTACAATTATAAAACACCAGTCGCTTCGTATTTTGTAAGAGTAGGACACATATTAAGACAGTGCACATATAAAAATTCCAGCATCAAATCTTTATCATACTCGCGGTATTACGCTGAAATGTGCAACGAATGGCTGGGCCCATCCACGCAGCGTGGACCCCGGACATTACAGCTCCGAAGAAACGTCACAGCGGTGGCGAGCCGTTGCCAACCTACGTCGATTTGACCAGTTCGGGAATCGAACCCCAGACCTCCTGCATCGGTAGCGATGTCGTTACTACTACGCCAACTGGCCGGTGTCAACTCAAATACGCAGGAAAAATAAAATCAGAAAGCTTATCGGTTTAACCATTGTTGGAAGATCGGTGTCAAATTCAGAGTTTACTAGCAAAATTCAAAAAGTCTAATTTTTCAGCCAAGATACCGGAGAGTTCAGTTGTCAAGATAATGCAAATGGTCCGGGAGATCTGGGGTTCGAACACCCGGTCCGTTAAATCGACACATTGACGCCAACGTTTCACCACTGCTGCGATGTTTCTTCGGAGCTGTGTTGCCCAGGCGCTAAGCCACCGAGAAGTGTTACGCTACTCGTTACACGCTTCGGCGTAATACCGCAAGTGTAGTGAAGATTTGATGTTTGATTTGCAGATTCTGACTCACGTGATATAAGCGCACGAAAAACGCGACGAACGAAAGCGTTTTGACTTGAGCTGCCAAGAAATCAACGTGAAGTTCGTTGTTGAAGTTACTTCGGGCTCTGGCAGCTTGACTCGGTTGCAGAACTAGAGTCTTCATGATAAGTGGAATGAACTCAGCGACAAAGCTTTGAGTGGCTTGCTTGTACAACTAAAGCAAAAAATTGAGTTAACATAACTAAAGCAGTTAGAAAAAGCAACCTTCACTTCTGAGAACTACATCAGGAATTAATGATTTGCGAAAAAAGTAAGATCTTACCACTTTTTTCAACTATCCTTCTAAACAGGGTTACCACCGGACCACACCAAAAAATAAGCAGCTTGCAGTTGGGTTACCAAAAAGTCAAAAGCTCTTTATTGTGAAACCACTAAACTTCGGTGAAAACCAAAAAAAAGGTCTTCACGTCCGCAGAATCCTATTTTTTCCGCTAAAAATTCAAAAACAAGCACGTTTCTTAGAAATAAGCGCATTCACGTTTTCTAAGACACTGCCCTTGAAAATAAGCACAAATTTTAGAAATAAGCACGAAATGGTAACCCTGCTTTTAGAAGAACTTGCGGCAATATTGCATATTTATCCTCATATCACGGGAAAGCGATCAAAGCGCCATAACGAGCTTGCTCAGGAGTTGTCAGCCATTTGTCTACCACACCAAGATGAAGGAATCCCGCTAAGTGTCTTTCCCAATGATACAACAAGCAAATTTGCCGGCTTGTTCTCCACACTGTCCCTTTCATGCTGAGCGTAAAGCAGGAAAGCTGTGAATTACCAACTTGAAGTCTTTAACGCATTGGTTTGACCCGAGTGGGAATTAAACCTAAGTCTAAAGCGCCAAAAGCGGAAACTATTACCACTTGGCCATCTGACTATCACAAAGGTTAATGCAAAAGCAAAATATTCCACTCAGTTATAAAATGTTGCCACATGAGTTTCAATTCTTATCGCAGCTTTAACTTGCGTTAATCTGTACTAGGCTTAAGTAACACACGTAACAGATAGTGACCGAGTGGTAAGAGCGCCCGCCTCTAGAGCTGTAGACTTGGGTTTGATTACAAGTCGGGTCAAACCAATGATCGTAAAATTGATAATCTCAGTTTTCCTGCTTGACGCTTAGCATCAAAGGGGCAGTATGGAGCAGGGCTGCGAACTCGATCAATTTTTAACCGAGTTCAAGAGATATCTGCTCAAGTCCGAGTTCAAGTTCGAGTTCTCAGAATTACATTTTTCGAGTTCAAGCTCGAGTTCGGCAAAAATGACCGAGTTCAGCGAGTTCGAGTTCGCAGCCCTGGACTTTATACGTCGCAATGGCATGAACAAATAAACGATAGGCAGCTTTTCTTTTGGCAAATCATAACCTCAATTTACACGGATTGTGACTACTTGAACAACAAACTATATTTCGTAGTGATCTTTTATTTCTTTTCAACAATTTAAATATCTATCTAATGAACTTGAACAGTTTTATGCGAGTTCAAGTTCGAATGCGGCAAAATGACCGAGTTCTTTCGAGTTCAAAATCGAAGCCCTGGTATGGAGAACAAGCCGGCAAATATACTTGTTGTGCCGTTGGGAAGGGCATTTAGGGGGATTCCCCCATCTTGGGTGGTAGACGATGGTATACGCTTAATTGCTTATATCGTTACAGCGCTTTGATCGCTTTCTCGTGACAGAAGGATAAATACGCAACTAAATACAATGACACGCCATTACAAACTGAGCGCTTAAACATTCTCATAAGGCAGACCACTCGTTTCCTGTCATGAAGGCCTCTAATCACGCAATTAACAAGGCGATTCTGCCGTTTCTTTTTTTTTTTTTCTACTTTCGTGGTTGTGTATATGCTTATGAATATTTTTAATTACACGTTATTCCTATCTGGAGCTGCTCGACTCGAAGACTTTTTGATCACTGCGTAGCTTCACGTCAACATTTACCCTGTCCACATACTCAATTTCAGTGGGCCTAAAGCCCACGGTCTTTTTGGATCATGATCAAATTTTTGATGCCATGACTGAAAAAAGCGATTATGACGTCAAAATTTTGATTGTGATGTAGAAAGGCAGCGGGCTATAAGCCAACTTAAGTTGGACTTGTGGACAGGTAATTATTTGACAAGTGTAGATGCATTTCGTATAAGTTTATGAGCAATTTTCAATGCCTTAATTTCTATGTTTATTCTGTTGCTTATTGCAACATTTTGTACTTGCATAACGCAGAAAGTTTTTCAAGAAAACTGTTTCAACAATTTTTCAGCAGCGTCTTATTGTACTTGAGCTATAACCTGAACGGTTCAGATAGAATTTTACTCAAAAACTTTTTTTCGGGAGAAGCCCCATGGAAAAATATTCAAGCAAAGATATGCCAACAGCCAGCACCGACCTGATACATCAATACAACAGTGATTGGCAGTTCCTGTAAAACTTTCATCGAGTTTACACCTCTGGGAATCACAGTCTGAAAGCACATAAATAATACAAACTCAAAATTGAACAGCTCTTCTAGTCAATTGTATTAACTAACACTGCTGCTTCTAAGACGCAAAATTTAAGAAAAAGGTGAAATTTGGGGCAAACTTTTTCAATTTTTCTTCAAGTTTGCCCACTGGAGAGATGATTTTTGGCCGATTACAGGAAGAAAAAAAAATAAAAGGACTTTTCGATTTTCTATACGCAATACTTTAATTCACAAAACAACTATCAAGAGAGCTGTGAAAAAATCCCATACTGGTTGAGGCTTCAGCGGCAATGCAGCTAACAAAGTGCTAAATTGAATAGTTAGTACGATGCTATCAAATTTAAAAACGGCAGTCTGTGGGATGAGCTTTTTCGTCAGCGTTATAGACTAGCGGTACCGCGCGCTGGTTGCAGATCCTATGTGATGGGTTCGATTCACGACTGGAGCCGATCGCATTTGACATATGTACTGAGAGGCTGCTAATTCCAAGAACGCAACTTTGGAGTTTCCCTCAAATACTGTTACATTTTTAGTCTAATGACTTAAGACTCTCAATAGATATCATTCTCAAGTAACACAATAAAGGCACTCACTGTTACTGTTTTTGCACCGGAAGGACTAGGTCCCATAGCACCCCTGTAAGAAGTTACTTGAGTGACCATTCCAATCTGCTGAGGATTAGGCAATCCTCCATCAGTTATTACAGGATTTTCAAATAGCCATGTCTACAAAAAGAGTCGTGAAAAGATACTACCGTAAATAAAAGAAAAAATACAACTTAAATAACACTCTCAATATAATAAGAAAATATACCTAAAAACGACCTGTTAGCTCAATTGTTAAGCACACGCTATCGGAGCGGGAAGTCTGGGATTCGATTCTCTAGCCGGTCAAAACGGCACAATGTCGCCAACGGCTTGCCACCGGTGCCACGTTTCTTCAGAATTGCGTTGTCAAGGCGCAAAGCCACGGAGATGGGCCCTGCCACCGGTAACACGCTTCCACGTAATACAGCGAATATAATGAAAATTTGATTTGATTTAGAAAAACAGTTGTGAAAAAAATAATCACCAAGACAATAAAATATATCTAAATCAATTAGGTAACAGCAAAACTTAATATTTTTGCATTTAGTTGCATATTTATTCTTCCATCGCGAGAAAGCGATACAACGAGTTCGCTTAAGAGTTGCCAGGCACCTGTCTACCAAGCCAAGATGGAAGAATCCCGTTACGTGCTTTTGCTTATGGCACAACAAGTGAACTTGCTGGCTTATTCTTCACTCTGTCCCTACAATGCTAAACGTCACGTAGGAAAGCTGTGAATACCAATTTTAAAATCACTGGTTTCATCCGACTCGGAATCAAACCCGAGTATACAGCTCTAAAGGCAGACGCTCGTAACGCTCGGCCATCTGAGCTGTTCAATATGGCATTTTTCACATTTGGATATGCTTCATTTTGACACCGCCATTTGTGACCACACTTTCACGGATTCATTTGGAATTACAATCCGCTAATGGTGAGGCAATTGTCAGAAAACTTTACTTGCATGTTAAAAATCACGCGTCTAAATAAGTGGTGTCGAGGCTAGTTACATGCAAGATCGTAAAGCCAAGCTGAATATCAAAAAAAAATCAAATCTTCATCATACTCGCGGTGTTACGCCGAAGCGTGAAACAAGTGGCAGAGCCCATCTCCACGACTCAGGGCCTGAGCAACACAGAAACGTCGCCGCAGAGGCAAGCCGTTGGTGAGAGTGTTCGATTTGACCAGCCCGTGCATCAAACCCAAGACCTCCCGCGCCCATAGCGATACTTTTAACCGCAACACCAACCGGGCAGTTACAAGCTGAATATACATAACTTGATCAAGATAAACTTAACATTTTCATATTTTAATCTCTCACGCATTAATGCGGTGCAGTACAACAACCAGCTACTATTACACACTGCTGAAACACTAAACTACTTGGTGAAATATACGTAGCAATAACATTAACCACATCTCACCATATTTGCTGGCAGTTCTAGATAAATTCTTTTGACTAATGCAAGAAACTGCTGGATCTAAAAACAAACAATTCAAGCAACATCTGTGAAGTCACAAAGCAGTCTTCAATGCCATTTCATCAACGACATGGCTTAGCGGTACCGCGCGCCGGTTGCAAATCCTAATCGATGGGTTCGATACTCGGCTGGAGCTGATTGCGTTTGACGTATTTAACGGGTGGCTGCTGACTCGAAGAACGCAAGCTCACCTCTCAGTCTTCCTCAATTACTGTTCAATATAATTGAAAATATACTCCGTTATTTATCATTACCTCAGGTGCCATTTGCGGTCGAAATTGCTTGTGAAGCTCAATGATAATCTTAATGCAAACTTGGACATTCTCTTCATTATCAATCTGTAAAAGCGAATACCGTTATAACAAGAGTCCCAGCACTTTTCGGTACCAATTTATGGGCTCTCATTGTTTTTTTGGCGCTGGGTCAGGCAAAATTCAAAAAAACCCTGGATTTTGTATGAGTTTATGACTACATTTCAATAAAATAATTTCTATGCTTCTATTGTTTTACGTCGTCGTCTCGTCGTACCCCCTTCCAAAAACAATCGGCCCCAAATAGTCCCATTCCGCAAGTCCAGAAGCAAACGCAACACAATGAGATATAATACTAACCTCAAGTAACTGGAAGCACAAATGTAGCATACTTTTGATGTAAGGTCGAAGGTGGTCGTTCGTTGGTATGCGATGAAGTACATCCAGAAGTAACTTACGTAGTTGCTAAAAGACATAAAAACATTTGTAAAATCTTCTTGTCGATTTAGGAGAAAATAACAACACGTCACAGAAAAACTGACTATTCCCCGTATTAATTGATGTTTATGAAATTGTGAAATTTCAAAAGGAGAGGAGCATAAGCTGCAAAAGCAATTAAAAGAGTCTGGTATACTTTAGTCGCTTCGTCCTTTTTTTACTAAAAGACAAAGCCAAAGGGGAGGAGTAGTATGGCGCAATGCTTCCTTAAATACGCTACTGATAATTTATGATTACAAGACTTTTGAGTGTAGAATTATAAGATCTCTTTTGAGAAACTGAGCTTTTTTATGATCATAAGCAATGACATTCTCGTTGTCTTTTCAATGAGTTAAATCTATAGCTAGCTACTCAGCTAAAAAAATTGACAGGGCAGACCTTGTAAACTCTTATGACCTGAACAATGTCTCGCTCTAAAATCACCCTAGGGTCTCCAATTTTTCTGGACCTTTGGCGGGACTTTTGAAAACTAGGAGATAAATAAATAACTAAGGTTATTTTCAAATTATATTCAACTGAAAATTCAACAGTAATTGAGGGAGACTGCGAAGTGAGCTTGCACTTTTCGAGTCGGCAGCCACCCGTTCAATATGTCAAATGCGATCAGCTCCAGCCGCGAATCGAACCCGTCACGTAGGATCTGTCACCTGCGCGCGGTACCGCTAGACCAAGTCGCTGACAGTCTTAATATGTTGTTCTGCAAAAAAAGGAGGGCAGAAACAAACATACATCAAAACAACTTTAAACAAGCATCGGCCGGTGAGCTCAGTTGGCGCAACATAGCCATTGGTGCGGTAGGTCTGAGGCTCTATCCTCGGGTTGGTCAAATCAGGCACAATGTCGCAAATGGCTCGCCACCGCTGCGACGTTTCTTCGGAGCTGTTTTGCACAGGTAATAAGCCGCAGAGATGGACTCCGCCACTCGTTACAAGCTTCGGTGTAATATCGAGAGTATAATGAAGATTTGATTTTGACTTATTTTTAAACTTTAAGCAACAATGCAATTAACACGAACCGGCCGTTAGCTTAGTTGCTAAGCGCACGCTCTCAGTGCGAGAGGTCTGGGGTTCGATACCCCGATCGGTCAAATCGGCACAGTGTCGCCAACGGCTCGCCACCGCTGCGACGCTTCTTCGGAGCTGTGTAGCCCAGGCGCTAAGCCGCAGAGATGGGCCCTGTCACTCGTTACAGGCTTCGGCGTAATACCGCAGTATAATGAAGATTTGATTTTGATTTGCAATTAACACGTGTCTTCACAATATTTGAAATTATGATTTAAAGCATAATTTTAATTGTAATTAACCATTTTAGAAACCAACACCCAAGAATGAATTAGATCAGCGCTCCACAAAACAAAAAAACTAAGACACCACACAGGTACCTGAGTAGGGTATTCCGAAACAAACTGCGGTTCTCCTTCTTGGAGCAACTTGATGAAACTGGGAACGCAGATGTGCAAAAACTCTGCATATTTTGGTGCTTGAGCTATTTCCTAAAATAAAGTACCACATCTTAAAGAACAAAAGGCACACTGTTAACAAATTGCTTCGTTTTTTTTAATAGGTAAGGCGCACTGGACTATTAGACAATGGCTTTTCGGAAGTATCGATTTACGGCAGGGGTGACGAATCTATTTGCTATTGCGGGCCACTTTGTCACTTACCAATGAGCAAGCGGGCCGCATAACTTTTTAGTCATAAACCTATTATGAAGCCTGTTAAAAAACAAAAAATTGTTCATCAGCAGTAACGAACAACCGAAAGTAATACCATAAAAACCCATCCACAAAGCTTTCATTTCTTTGCTGATGACATCGAAATAAACGGCTAATTAAATATTGACTGAAAAACAGATTAACAAATACCTCAAAAAAGCTGTAAAATCTGCATAGATGGTACTACAAGCTCACCAATTCATTTTTGCAAACTTACATAATCCCTACTACTGTAACGTAAGCTAAACTCTCACTCAAAGAGTTATTGTACAATATACTGAAGCTGCAACGGACCACGAGTTATGTTCCCCGTTGTCGAACCGAAACGTAAACTGAAAACCCGTATTAACCGCTTCCTTTCATTGAACCCAAACTGAACCGTAACCTTTATAATTTAATAGACGTAAACCGAACCTGAACTCAATGTCATCCAAATTCTTGAACCTTAACCGGATTTGAACCGTTAAAATAATTTTTGTCTTAACTAAACTTTGTCTAACCTAACATCAATGAAAGTTTTGTTCTGTTGTTCTTTAAGTTTGGACTTAAAAAGCATTCGTTACGTTAAATCGTTTGTGTTCTCACGATGATTTTTCCTACGAATGACTGTTATGGTGGCTATACCAGCGGCTAAGGATATCTGAAGTTAATCTGAGGTTATTCCTGCCGCTGAGGACATTCTTTGTGAGCTGCAATAGCATCTTAAAAAGTACAGTCAGCCTAAATACACCAAGTATTTTGGAAAAAAATGCGCCTGTAACTGTGCACCAGAACATCAGTCGAATTGACGGTTTCAAATTCTTGAAAACCAAATTTGAACCTTCAAATTTCCGCTTCTGCAAACCTGAACCCGATGATTCAAAGTATTTCTAATTTTAGGCGGAACTAAACCTGCAAAATCAAAAGACGAAAAACCTGAACTAAAGATAAACCGCTAAAAATAAATTTTGCGCAACCTGAGCCTATACCAGAGCGATATTTTAAGCGGTTCGATGCCCTGGTTATGTTATTATTATTACATAACAATGGATGAACTGCTGAATCCTGAAACTGATGAAAGGCTTGAACTGTTTGTTTGTATGATTCCTGTGTGATAAGCGTGTGGTTCAATCGAGGGCTCACCTTTTGATATCGCAAAGATTAGACGGGAAAAAGAAAGTTCTAGATTACTGGTCTCGCCAAAATGTTCGCAGGCCGCTGAAAATTCTTTTGCAGGCCGCATGTTTGTCACCTCTGGTTTACGATGTAAAGCTTATCAAACAAAAAAACTCAATTTCTTAATGCCAATACAGCGTAAAGCACCACCTCATCCATACATTAGGCGCACGATCCATTTTTGAGAAAAAAAACTTAAAATGTGCCGTATAGCTCGTAAAATAAGGATACATGTTTAGCTGATCGACTTACTCAATCAGCTATTGTGCCCACAACACATGCTTTACATTAAATATACAAATACCTCAAAATGTTCACTGATTTCTTGGGCAACCTTTAATTTGTTTTCGACCTCTGAAAAAATCATCAAAACTTTTAAAAAAAGAGCACATGCACCCTGCCCTCATGTCCAATTTTAGCGGGCGTTAAACCCACTGTTTTTGGTTCTAGTTTTTCACTCATTGATTTTCTAAACCCGCTTATCCTTGGGGGTCGCGAGGGCAGCAGCTTGAGTTGGAGCCTCCAAGCATCTCGATCCTCTGCAACAAAGGATAGATGCTCTGCCGGGATGCCAAGGCGAGACCAACCAAGATCTCCTACGTAATCTCACCATCGAGTTCTGGGACGGCCTCTAGGCCTTCGATCAACTCAACAGTTCCAGAACCCCGGCGCTTTGTTGATGAAATTCCCACAACATCAAGGCGACATTGTTGGGCTTGGCAAACAAGCTCCTGCTCTTTTCCTGTTAGTGACGAAACGTTACAGATCCCGATACCTAGATTCCGACAGTTTGGTCCAACTCGAGTACATTTTCTGTGCGCTGCCCTCATTTGCCTCCCCAAACACTTAGCGACTGCGTTGGTGGGTTTTTGGTGACAATCAGCTTGTGGGGGAGATTGTAGCTTACTTTTCGAATGAGTCCCTCTGCCTAAAACTCGAATGCGGACATATTTATCCTGCGCGCCGTCCGATGCAGTATGAATATTGTTGCTGCAACTTCCAATTTAGCTACTCCGTATCATAATCAATACCTTGATAACATAATCACTTCTTTCAACTAAGACATCAAAACACTGATTATGATGCAGAAACTAGAAGCAAGAACCGCCGGCCTAAAGCCCACTCAAATTGTACATGTGGACAGGATAATTATTTCAAACTACAACCAATTACACACCATTCTGTTCTGGTTGGAGAAATGCCCCCGAATTTCACGCCCAAGGGTAAAGACCTAGTTTTCTTGGCCAAATTTGAAGCAGGCGCACAGCTACCCTGTCCACCAGTTCAATTTTTGTGGCTTCAAAAGCCCACGTTCTTGGTTCCAATTTCTGCATCATTATCAATTTTTTGATGTCATACTTTAAAAAGTGGTTATGACGTCATATATGATGCAGAAACCAGAACCAAGAACTGTGGTTCTAAAGCCGACAAAATTGGACACGTGGACAGGCTAACTGATGGCTTCTATTTGAACACAGGTTTCTGCAGCCGAATTCGATTTAATTTAAAACGTGATTAATTGAGGTTCAGTCACATCAAAAGCGGGTGAATGAAGAAAGCAAGACAGGACTATTTGGCGTGATCGATTCGACGTGAGACGACTCCGCAGGACCGACTCGGCGTTAGTGTTAGGGTAGCTTAATACTTTCGCCGAATCGTCTCAATGCCGAGACGTCCCAACGTCGAGTCGTCTCAACGATGAGTCGGTCACGCCGAGTCGTCTCACGTTGAATCGGTCACGCCGAATAGTCGCGTACTCTGAAGAAAGAGAGGTTGGAAACCACTGCTTCAAAATGTCCGAAGACATACCGTATATGCTGGCCAATAAGCCGACTCGGCGAATAAGCCGAACCCATTGTTTAGCGTTGAAAAGTAGAGTTTTACCACATTATCGCCTAATAAGCCGAAGGCATACTCTGTGCTAGTGACAAACACGAGTGAAAAAGGCGATACGTGTGTATGCGCTTGCGCATTCTAGTGATGACGATGATTACTTTTATGGATTTTAATAAAGGCGTGTTGTTACGTTGTTTTTAACGATCGTTCGTTTGCTTACCGGTAATACATTCTTTTTGTGACCGATTTAGACCGCTGGCTTATTTTTGGTCTAGCTATATCTGCCCAATAAGCCGACCCCATGAAACTAAGTTACAAATTTGACTCCAGAAAATCGGCTTACTGGCCGGCATATACAGTAAGCCAAATCTGAATGCTACAATCGTGTCTTAATGATGAGTCGATAACACTGAGTGTGATGATGCCAAAAAGTTCTGCGTCATATCACACAGAAACCTAATTAATACGCTTGACAACTTACAAAAAAGATACAGCATGCATTAAAAGTACTTACGAGTAGCTGGAGCATTTAACAAGCTGACATAAGACTGATATTTCACAATATCATGATGTGCTTCACTCAGCTGCGTAGGAAGCATGCTGATCGCTACAGAACTTCACTAGGTAGAAATGTGGTTGCATAAATACACAAACATACTCATGATATTATGCTTTACTCAATCTGATCTGCAAAAACAAAGATCACCATAGTGAATGTTAAAGTCACCAGAAATAATATGAATTCCTTCTGTGCAAAAGGAAACTAAAAAGTCTGACAAGTCAGACAGAAACTGAACATAAGTGAACTTACGCTTTAAAGAATAGCCTGGATAGTACAATGTTGAAATAGTGACTTTTCCAGCATTAGTATGTAAATAGCCTGCAACAAGTTCAAACGATGCAAATTTTTCAACTTTGATCTGTTTCATTTTCAATGAGTTACCGTAAAACACCCTAACTTTGTCTGGTATCCAAACTTTGGCCCAAAATCACTTAAGTTCTAAAGTCCTCAACAAAATTTTATGCACACAACATTTCATTTCTGTTAAACAGTCATTTATTAATACTTCCCTTATTGCGTAATTTAAAGCTAAAAACTGAAGTCTTGCTCTCTTACATTTTTGTCGGAGGCTATTTTTTTCAGTGACTGAAATTTGAAAAAAATGATCAAAATCAAATGCTATACTCTCTCAGCCACACAGTATGCAGTTGCAGCACAGTTTCGTAAGTGGTGAGATATTTGTGTCTTAAACTTTTATTATAACTAATAAAAAATTATGTAAATTGTTTTTTGTTTGTTTTATTTAATGGGTCAAAGTTAGGTTTCAACATAAAGTGTTAATGACCCTAACTTTGGCCCATGCAAAAAAGCTCAAAAAATGCATGCCAGACTTGGGTGATCTGCTTTTGTGGACAGAGTCATAGTTGTAATATTTTCCAAGTCTGAAATATGCAGCAAATCAAAGTTACATATTTTACATTTAGATTTTCAAAGTAGAAGTCAGTTAGTAGTTAGTATTATATACAGTAATCTATACGGTATCATTTGTGAGAAAATGCCAAAACGACGCTACAAAGATTACACGAAAAAAGAGTTAGAAAGATGCTTAAATGCAATACAAAACAAAGAAATGACACAAAGAGAAGCTGCAAGTGTATTTAATATTCCACGATCAACAATAAAAAATAAAGTAAAAGGTGTACATAAAAATGCTGTTGGTCGCCCAACTACTTTTTCCAACCAAGAAGAAAAGCTGCTGGCTTCCAGACTAAAGTTCTGTTCAGAATTCGGAATTCCTATGGATTATTTTGATTTACGAATGATTGTTAAATATTTCTTGGATAAAACTGATCGTTCAATACCTTATTTTAAGGAGGGCAAATACCCGGGCAAAAAACGGTTAAAGATGTTTGCAAAGCGAAATGGTCTATCATGACAGAGATAGAGGGAGTAAAGCACAGCGAGCAAGTAAAAGAACAAGGCTAAATGTTCTTCCTGGCCAATCTATATGCCCAGATTCCAGTGGCTCTGATTCTGAGAGTGCCTTGGATGATATTAGCTCAGAAAATGACAATTCAAAGGAAGACACCAGCTCTGATGAAAGTGAAGCTAAAGTGAGCATTGAAGCAGAGAGCAGTGGTGATAAGCAAGACAATCAGCCTAACAGCACCGATAGTGTAAAGCCGATAGTTGGTAGCTATTATATAGTCTCATATGAAGGAAGCTTATTTCCAGGAAAAGCTCTTGTGATTGGACAGCACCATGTAACTATCAAATGCTTACAAAAAGCATCTGCTCCACATGGCTCAACATGGAAATGGCCAATAGCAGACGACATTCACGACTATCCTTATGAAGATATTAAGCAGCACATTGCAACACCTATTCTTCTTCCTGGGAGTAGTAGAAACATTGTGTTTGAAGTGCCAGAGTTGAGCCATGTTTGGGGTTGTATTAAAAGACTTTTTTGATTTATTGTTGAGTATCTTGTGTCTAAATGCATGTTAAGTTTAGTCGTTTGAGTAAAACTAAAAGTGCAGCTTTCGTGGAATAAAGCTTTGTCTTATTGATACCAATGCTACCAAAGTTTCAATTTTCATGTTAAAATGCAGAATATAAATTTAGTTGAAGCATAATCATGTTTTGCAAGCTCAATAATTCTTTCCTATGCCAAACGTGATCAGTAGTTACCGGTAGTAATTCCCATAATTTCTTGCTTGTGCAAGGCATAATTTGTGTTCATTTTCTAGTGTGAAATTATAATGTGCATTTCAAGAAAGCACTGCTATTTAACCCTTTCATGCTACAAACACAAGTGTTCTGCACCTTAATGAGCTTTTTTTAAAACACAGATTTGGGCCAAAGTAAACACAACCAGCGAAACTTTGCTTAATAAAGCATAAACATCTAAAACCTCACTAAAATTATGACTGGACCAAAGTTGGGGAACCTGCTCCTAACTTTGGCCCAAGCCTGAATTTTTAAAAAAATGTAGGAAAAGTAACTGAAAAATAATTAATAATCATATAAGGCTAGAGCATAAGCTAGCCCAGTAAATTGAAGGCAAAATAATTTACAGATGCTTAATGGGTGTGAGAACTACAAACTGATGAACACCAAAAGTGGGTCAAAGTTAGGGTGTTTTACGGTATTGTATAAAATTGCAACCCTCCGCCAAAATCAATTTTACGAGGTTTTCGTTCTTGAAAAGTACAAAAATTGTATTCCTGAATTTCAAATGTAATAGCAGTATCAGATTTACGCAGCCAAGTTTCTTGCAATAATAGAATTTTAACATGATTGTCAATGGCAAAATTTAGTACTCTTGACACTTTAGAGCGAATAGAAGACGGTTTAGAAAAAATTTCTAATTGCAAGATGTATTTACAACCAAGTTATGCAGCATCTTCTGTCTAACGACCTGCTTGGTCATTTTCAATCAGCATACAGGCCTTATCACAGTTGCGAAACAGCTCTGATGACGATTCATAATGATGTTGTTGGTATGCTTGATTCAAAACAAAATGTTGTGCTATTGTGATCTATCAACCGCGTTTGACACTGTCAACCATCACATTTTACTAGGAAAGCTTGTGCACAAGTATGGTTTAAGTGATACTGTTTTTGCTTGGTTTAAATCTTACCTGTCATCTAGGAAGTATTATGTCAAAGTCAATAATAACGCTTCTTCACATGATGTCAGTGTTTCCTCAGGTGTTCCTCAAGGGTCTATTTTGGGCCCACTGCTGTTTATTTTGTATGTGCGCGAAATTGAATGGGTTGCGCAATTGCACAATTTCAAAATCCATATGTATGCAGATGACATTCAATGTTATTTTGGATTTGTGGTGATACGCCTATGACTGTCATTGTCGAAAAAATACAGTGCTTTGTTTCTGACTTGAAAAAGTGGATAAATGTAAATTTTTTATCACTTAATGAGCAGAAAACCAATTTTGTTGAATTTGTGCTACCTCTAAATGTGAATAGTGTCATATCTGCACTTAACTTTTCTGAAGCTGAGGCATTGTTTTGTTGTGAGTCAATTAAGACCTTGGGTTTGCTTTTTGATAACAAGTTAAATTTGTCAGACCATTTAAACAGGGCCGTGTCTATAGTTACAGTAATCTCAGAAATTTGGGTAAGATAGCATCCAAACTGTCAGCAAAGCTAAAAATTCAACTTGTTCATTCTATGATTTTGTGCCATCTGGTCTATTGCAATGCTTTGTTTTATGGACTGCCAGTCTGTATGTTGCATAGACTTACCAAAGTGTTATATGCTGCTGTTCGTTTTATTTTTAGCTTCAAGTATTCTCAACATCGCTATCATATGTTACCTTTTTTGAAAAAATTGCATTTTTTGCTTATAAGATATCGTATTAACTTTAAAATTGCATTGTTAGTTTTTAAGTGTTTAAAGCATTGTAGTAGTAGTAATAGTATAGTTTATTTTTCGACGATGCATGTGATATAAACAGTAAACAATTCACGCACAAATTGAGAAGATAATTGCAAGGTCGAAGGGGGACCCGAAAGAACCTTGCGGTTTTCAGAGTCAAGGTCCCCCATCTCCATTATAAACGATATACTCCTAGCAGAAGAAGCAAAAAAAAAAATAAAAAAAAAAAATAAGAAAAAATAAATAAATAAAATGAAAAAGGAAAGAGAAAGATTAACAGACAAAAATGAGCAGTGATAAGCACCGTTAGAAGCATAGAACGTGAAAATTTGATGAATTAGGCTATTCAGAACAACAATGAACAGAAGTACTGCAAGAGACGTTAAATAATACCATAAATAACACAAACATCATGTAAATGGGCACGCTATGTTAAGTTGCACTAAGAAAACTGTAATCGGTTTTAGTACTGTTCTAACAATTTTAGTTTGAAGTGTTTTTTGAAAACACGAAAATTTTGATTTTTTAAGTCGTTGTCAATTTCGTTCCACATTTTGGCGCCACAAAAGGCAATTGAATTTTGGCAAATGGATTTGTTAACACGCGGTAAAAAATAATTACTCTGTTTGACGCTTCTAGTTTCATGCGCATGAATCATATCAGTTTTTACAAAACGACTTTTTAGGATTGGAGGTAACTTATTATTAAAAAGCTTATGCATTATTTTAGCAATTTCTAATTTATACAAATCATGTGTGGTTGTTGAAGTGTGAATGGGTAGCACTTTTGCACTCTGAGCAGCCGCCTAGGCTTTCGAGCACCTTTTTGGGTATCCGAATTCCTGGGGCTCAGAGGCACTAGTCCCGTCACCTTCATCATGCTGACATATGCCTCCTCGGGGCACCACACGGGCAACAGTCTCGGCTGATTGGCTAAATTTATGTCAGCAACCCTACTGCCTTGTAGGAGTATGCCTATTGAGGCGAAGGCTAGGCCCACCGCCGAAAACTGTGGTTGGCGTCAGCAAGGGCATGCGGCTGTTAAATCTTTGCTCCAAAAATCTCGTTATGACTGCAAATAAAAAACAAATGGCCCCTAGTCCCCGGCAGCCCTTAAGTGGGCAGGGGGTGCGAAGAATCTCCGGGTTGGGGGGAATGAAGTTTGGGAGTTGGAATGTGGGAAGTATATGTGGAAGAGGAACGGAGGTTTGCGAAGAGCTACGAAAGAGAAACGTAGATGTATGCTGCATACAGGAAGTGAGATGGAGAGGTGAAGGAGCTCGATTTATGGGTGTTAAAGAACGGAGATACAAGTTTTGGTGGTCAGGAAACGATGCTAGGGTAGGCGGAGTGGGTATTTTGGCGAAAGAAGAACTATGTAGCAATGTGGTGGAAGTTCGAAGAAGAAGCGATAGGGTGATGTCGATGGTGATGATGATTGGAAAAGAGATCATGAGAGTGATATGTGCGTATGGTCCTCAATGTGGAAGATCAGTGGCAGAGAAGCAACGCTTCTATGATGAGCTGGCTTGTGAATGGGACCTTAAGAGCAACAATGAAATGGTGATGGGTTTGGGAGATTTTAATGGACATGTGGGACAATCAGTCGATGGATTTGAGAATGTACATGGAGGAAATGGAGTAGGTGAGAGAAATATGGAAGGAAGATTGCTATTAGAGTTCTGCGATGAGAAAGAGTTATGCGTGGCCAACACATGGTTTAAGAAGAAGGAAGAGAGAAAGATAACGTACAGATCTGGAGGAAATGGTACAGAAATTGACTTTGTGCTGGTTGGAAGAAATCAAAGGAAATATGTGACTGATGTAAAGGTGATTCCGGGAGAGTTACAGCATGGTCTTATAGTTGCTAATGTACGAGGTAGAAAACTGAAAAGACCTGGGAGGAAAACTAACATCATATGTAGAAGAGTGTGGAAATTGAAAGAAGAGGAGACAAAAAGCAACTTTAAGCAGAGAGTAAGAGAGTTGGTGGATATGGAAGCTCCTGATTTGTGGAAATCTTTCAAAGAAGGAGTCTTGAAAGCATGTGATGAGTTGTGTGGAAAGAAAACTTTACGTAGACATGGAGGAAGCACATGGTGGTGGAATGATAATGTCAAGGATGCTATTGCGAGGAAGAAGGAAGCGTACAAGACATGGTGCAATGCAAGATCTGAAGAGAACAAGGAGGTGTACAATAGCTTAAAGAAGAAAGCAAAAAAAGTGGTGGCAAGAACCATGAAAATAGAGGCTGAAAAAGAACTGAACGAATTGGGCAAGACCCCGAACAGCATTTTTAAGTTTTTAAAGTCCATGAAAAGAGATGGGAAAGATGTTGAAGGTGGAAGTTGCTTAAGAGACAGTGCTGGAAGGCTGGCTTTCTCGGAGGATGACAGGAAAAGAGTTTGGAAAGAACACATGGAGAAGATTATGAACGAAGAAAACGTGTGGGATCAGGTGACCGATGCAGACATGGTAGAAGGACCCATAGAGAGGATTACTCCTGCAGAGGTGCTAAAGGCCATAAAGGTTATGAAAACAGGAAGAGCAGCTGGTTTGTCAGAAGTAAACATCGAAATGATAAATGCAAGTGGCCAAGTTGGAGTAGAGGTGATGACAGAACTATGTCAGAAAGTATTGGATGGAGCAGGTATGCCAGACGAATGGAAGACAAGTGTAATGTTGCCAATTTTCAAACGAAAGGGTGACGTAAGGAGTTGTGCTTCTTATAGAGGTGTGAAATTATTGGAGCACGGAATGAAGGTTGTAGAACGAGTATTGGAAAAGAGGATACGAGGGATGATAGCTCTGGATGATATGCAGTTTGGATTTATGCCTGGAAGGGGGACGATAGATGCACTATTTGTAGTGAGGAGATTGCAAGAAGTATACCGCGAGATGGATAAATGTTTGTACATGTGCTTTGTTGATTTGGAGAAGGCGTTTGACAGAGTTCCAAGAAAAGTGGTAGAATGGGCACTGAGAAAAAGATGTGTACCGGAGGGAATGGTGAAAGCAGTGATGAGTCTATATGAAGGGGCCACAACAAAAGTAAGAGTCGGGTCGGGATACTCTGACGAATTTTCTGTGACAGTAGGAGTACATCAAGGTTCAGTACTGTCACCATTGCTGTTTGCCATTGTAATGGATGTTGTGACAGAAAAGGCAAGAGAGGGCTTGATGAATGAAGTGCTGTACGCAGACGATTTGGTGCTAATGGGAGATTCTATGGAGGAGCTGCGTTATAAGTTTGGAAGGTGGAGAGAGTCTCTGGAATGTAAAGGTTTGAAGGTAAACAACATAAAAACGAAAGTGATGGTGAGTGGAACAGATGGAGAGATACAAAAGAGTAAGACTGATCCATGCGGAGTGTGTGGGAGAAGAGTGATGGTGAACTCTTTGCTATGTACTAAATGTGGTTGTTGGATTCATGGAAGGTGTGCGAAAATCAAGAGGGTGTCAGGGGCCCTTGCAAAAGGATTTGTCTGTGAAGTATGCAGGCGTGGGATGACGGGAACGCGGCTGCCACAGGAGAAGCTGTGTGATGGAGTGGAGACTGTTAAAAGTTTTTGCTATTTGGGCGATGGACTTAATGCGAGTGGTGGATCTGAGGCGGCGGTGACAGCAAGAACGAGAATTGGATGGTTGAAGTTCAGAGAATGTGGTGAGGTGCTCTATGGTAGAAGGTTTTCGCTTAAGATAAAAGGAAGAGTGTATCAGAGCTGTGTGCGTTCAGCGATTCTGTATGGGAGTGAAACGTGGTGTCTAACGGAAGGAGAAGTTGCGATTTTGAGAAGAACAGAGAGAGCTATGTTGAGAGCCATGTGTGGTGTTAAGTTAATGGACAAGAAAATCACGAAAGAATTGATGGAGATGTTGGGTTTGGTTGAGTCGTTGGAAATGATAGCGAAGGCGAATGCTGTGAGGTGGTATGGCCATGTGCTGAGAAGGGAAGATGGTAACATCTTGAGAAAGGCTCTAGACTTGGAAGTTATGGGTAAAAGAAGAAGAGGTCGGCCAAAAAGCACATGGAAGAGAAAAGTTGAAGAAGAAGTGAAGAAGTTGGGGTTAGAAAAGGAAGATGCCTTGGATCGAGAGAAATGGAGACGGGCGGTATGGAAATGCAGTCAAATGGGGTGAATCCGGCCACCTCCGTTGACGGGGAGAACACCGGATAATTCTGGACATCATCATCATGTAATTTCAACAGTTCTAGTTTTTTATATAGATGAGTGACGTGAGTAAATCTTTTGCTCCAAGTGATGGTGCACACAATGTTATTAAGTCGAATTTCTATTTCACGTAATTTGGTTTTAGTTGCAGTGCCCCAAACAGAAATTCCATATTGCACTCTGCTACATACAAAAGCATAATATAACATGCTTAGAGTGTGTTGATTCACAAAATCACGTATTTGATACAACATTGCACCATATTTGGCCAATTGCAAAGATAGCTTGTTAATATGTTCAGTCCAAATTAATTTTTCATCAAAACACAGACCAAGGTACGTTACAGATTGGCTTCTTATAATTTCCTGTTGATTTAATATAATCTTAAAATTAGACCCAACTGCTTGGTGAGGGTGCTTGTTGAATAACATATATGTTGTTTTAGTATAGTTCAGTGAAAGTTTGTTACTTTGCAACCAAGCGTTGATAAATTGCAATTGATCATTCACTCTAGTTTCAAGTTGAGTTAAATTTTTATCTGATAGCGCCAAATAGGTATCGTCTGCATAGAGGGTGGCGGAGAACTTCGACGCTGATGGAAGATCATTTATGTATAAAGTGAACAAAAGGGGACTTAGCGACGAACCCTGGGGAACCCCGCATTCAATTGGTAAAAGTTTTGATTTGGAGTTGCCAATTTTGGTGTATTGAAATCGGTTAGTCAAATAACTTTTCATCAGTTCAAGAGCTCTACCTCTAAATCCAAAATAGTTTTCAAGTTTATTCACTAGTATGTTATGATTAACTGTGTCAAATGCTTTACTTAGGTCAAGGAATATGCCACAGTTGTACAAATTTTGATCAATTTCATTCACAATTTCATCATAAACACTACAAGCCGCCAAATTTGTAGAAAAATTTGTCCTGAAACCAAATTGCTTTTCACTAGGTAGATTGAATTTCGTAACAAAGGAATAAATCCGCGAGTGCAATATTTTTTCGAATATTTTGTTGAACTGCGAAAGTAATGAGATTGGTCTATAATTTGTTGCTTTCTCACGATCACCTTTTTTAAAGATCGGAATCACCTCGGCTACTTTCATGGCTTCGGGATAGATACCTGTTGTTAAGCTCAGATTAAACATTTCACTCAAAAAGTTGGCGATAACAGGATTCGCTAGTTTAATAAATTTAGATTCAATATCATTAGCTCTTCTAGCCTTGTGACTTTTTATTTGATTGATTAGCCCGTACACTTGCATCTCTGTGCTTGGTGCTAAGAATATTGAATTGCTAGCTCTCAGTGGTTCTTCGGAAAAGATTTTTGAAGAAACGTGAGACCTGCAAGTTTGAATCGAGCTAGCCATTTCTTTCCCAATGCTAACAAAGAACTTGTTGAACTCATCGGCTATAATCTGCGGATCTTCAGCGACAGTATCACCCGCAGATGTTTTCAGTTTTAAGGGAAGAGATTTGTTACGACTTTTGTGATTAACCAATTCGTTAACTACATCCCAAGTTGTTTTTGAATTGCCTTTGTTTTTTTCCAATATTTTGTGGTAATAGTTTCGTTTGGATTGTCTTATAACTCGATTTAGGGTATTGCGGTAAGATTTGTAACGTTCCTTCAATGCAAGAGCATCTCTGTTTTTATGAAGAAATTTGAACATTTTGTTTTTGATTTTTATAGATTTAAGTAAGCCATTTGAAATCCAAGGTTTAAGTTTCAATTTTTTTTCCTTCCTACATGCTTTTCTCATCGGCGCAAATTTGTCGACAACTTCAGCAAAAATTGCCACAAAACTATCATAGAGCTCATTGACTGTAACATAACTAGTGTTAAATAAATGAGTTAACTTTTCATGCAATTCGTTTAAGAAGTTGTCTAAAACAAAGTTGGACATGTCTCGTATGTAATAGTTTTCATTATACTTTTGCGATCGGACTTTACTATCTGAAATTATAGCATAGATTCCATAATGGTCACTTAAATCCGAAATTAACACTCCTGCAGTAATGGCAGATTTCTTATCGTTGGTATACATATGATCTAATAAGGATTTTGAATTTTCCGTTATTCTTGTTGCCACATTAATTAAACACTTACAATTACAACTTAGCAACATATTAGCGTAACGTCGAATTTCATTGTTTCTACAAATATTTAACAAATTAACGTTGAGGTCACCGACACAGTGGAATGGTTTCTTCAGCGATAGAAGTAATTCGTTTAATTTGTCACTGAATTCGTCTATAGCAGTAACAGTGTTAACTGGGTGGCGATATATCACTCCAATGACTATTGAAGTTTTACTGGTTTGAATGTCAATCCATAAATGTTCAGCATTAGGTAGCGCAAAATTGGAGAGCGAGTTATTTACACTATACGAAAGCGATTTGAGTATATATAAGCCAACTCCTCCGGCAGCAGTGATACTGTCCCTATGAATAAAATTATAGCCTACAAGTTCAACATTTCGATTAGCTTTTCCCTCCTGCAATTTAGTTTCAGAGAAGGCCACGATTTCAGGTTTTTTTTCTAGGCCAGCTAAAAAAATATTTATTTCATCAATATGCTTTTGTAGGCTCCGAATGTTAAAATGAATAATTCCCAATTCATTAATTTTTCTTGTATTAAAAATCGATTGAGAGTCTGTGTCAACATATTTGCTTTCACCGAACAATTCACTATAGTTAGCCAATTCCGAGCTGTCAATGTTTAGTTGATCCGTGTTGCAGCGCAAATTCAAATTACTCACCAATTTGTTTGGTATATCAGCAAGCATTAGTTTTTCACACTCATCGCAAATCATATCAGTCGCCATTGATAGTAACAGCAAAGGAAGCAATAGAATACACAATAAAAATTAATCTAAGCGTCGCTATTGGTAATCATATTCATCAAAAACCAGATTAAAATTCCAAGGGGTATGTCCGAGTTTTTCAAAATCAATATCAATATCGTGTTTGAATAGATCATCAGGTGAATTAACATACAGCCAACTGCCAATTCCTTCATCCTAACCGTCAATGATTTTACCAGCCTTTCTCGCCCATTTTTTCATTCGAATTTTGCCGTTCATTGAATGAACTAGCACAAATGCATCATCGCACTCTTGCCTTGATGTATCTAAGCAGTTTAGATCGAAGTGGCATGAGATCTTCGGTAATAAACGTGTCTTTGTACAACGGCTTGTCTTTCAGATTAGATTTGGCAAATAGGAACTCATTACGTTTCTTGTAGGATAGAAACCTAGCGATGATTGGTCGAGGTTTGCTCTGATTAATTCTTTTCTTGCCGAGTCTGTGAGCTTGTTGTATTGCGCAATCATCCAATTCAATGTTAAGAGTGTTAGCTATTTCTTTCAATACTTCTTCACCATCATCTTTGTTACCACGCTTCTCAGTAATACCATGAATTCGAATATTCTCTCTCCGGCCATATTGTTCTAGTGCATCATACTGATAATATTGCTGGTTAAGAGCTTGTTTTAGTCTTGCATTTTCACTTTTGACGTTTGTCAATTCAAGTTTATTGAAATCTAGTTGTAGTTTTAGATCACTCATTTCAGCTTTCATTTCTTTCATTAAACCGTAAATTTCATTTAATTGTTTACTATCTTCTTCATTAAAGAATGCTGCATTTGATGCATTCTGCTTTTTTGCTTTGTTGCTCATTTCCTTGTTTCTAATTGCGTAAAAAATTTTTTTCTTCAGCTAACAAAACACGTCCGTCTCTCACAAACTCAAACGACAAATGAATAAAACACGTCCGTCTCTCACAAACTCAAACATTGTGCTCCTGGTTACCTCCAACAGTTAGTTGCTCTGCGTAAACCATCTGCTGCTTCTAAATTTCGAAGTAACTGTGATATGCTTTTGCTGAAAACAACTAGTCAACTGAACTACAACAAATCTGCATCAATTTTTTCACATTCTTCGGTTACTGTTTGGAATAATTTACGGTACCTGTTGACATTCGAGAAACTAGCAACATTTCACTGTTCAAAACTAAATTGAAAACCCAAGTACTTTCATATGGCCTTTGCCGATGTGCCTGATATCGATTAGTGTTACCATATGCTTGTTATGTAACAAGTGCCCCTTGGTCAGATGTTGGCTTCTTGCTTTGTCATCTCAAGGGGTAGACAAATTTTTTTTTATTACTATTATTATGATCAATTAGCGAACTAGCGTTAGCTTCCGCTGACAAAAAATTTGTGTTATTGGATTAGCGTTAGCAGTGCCCACCAATGATTTGATGTCCTTTGTAGTTCTTTGCTGTGTTCAAAAGTATGATTTCAAGTCCTTTGCTGTTTTTTGCGGGGTTTAGAACCGGTACCGCATATACTTAATTCAAATCCTTTGTCATCCTTTGCAGTGTTTTCAGTTTTTTGTTGTCCTTTGCTGAGTTTAGCAGGACCCCTGGTTTTGCCAATCAGGATCTACTGCCTGCAAAATAGACCTTAGCTATAAGTTTTGAATATGGTATTATTCTATCGAGCATAATGAATAATTGGCCATTGCAAATTCTCTTGTTTCACGATCTTCTGACATTAGGTAACGTTAAGCAATTAAAGGTCAGGTCCAACCCTTAAGCCTGAACCCTAACCTTCACAAGAACCGAAGAATACAAAACGAGAAAAGACATGGACGGTTGATTGTATACCGGAACCGCTACGATACTAAAGGTTGATTTTTTACATCACCCCATTTCATTATCACTACATGCTGTAATGAGAAGACAAGTTCTATTAAAAAAATAGGTACCGGTACCAGTAACAATCTGCATCATTTAGTTTAAGAAAATTTGAATTGCAAAAAACACACACACCGGTACTCCATTACAAACAAGATTATGAGTGATTTGAATCATGTGGATACAGGTAACCAGAAGCTGATGTGACTGCATAATAGCAGAAGGCTTTCTTATAATTATGGTACCAGGCACTGTTCCCTTTTAGTTTTTAGCAAGTGCAAATTCGCCCAAGTAGACTACTGGTATAAATTTTAATAAAAAGTTTGCTCAAATACTGGTAGGCCTAGTGGCATATACACAGTTTGATCCAATTTATCTGCTCTCAGACACTAAGGAAGCTTTGGACTAGCCTCTTTACTTGTGCTTTTTATAAGCTATAGGAAACACAGCACCAAAAATAGCCTACCTACCGGTATCTGATAATAGCACCCTCACTCTAGACTACCCTCAGTCCTTGATTATCCAAAATTAAGAAAAATTTGCAAAACCTGAAGCTCTATCTATCTATTGAAAAGTAAAAAAACAAATTTTGTGAGCCCTTAAAAATTAACCCAAGCCAATTTGCAAAACTGCACTAGATCAAGCTTCCACCACTTTCAGGTTCACTGGCACGTGGCCACCAATTCTCAAACTAACTAAACGCCTTAATTAAAATGTTCAACTTTATTGAAGGCGCTAACTGCTTATGCAGCGTCATGCTGATTGGTTACAAGTTTGTCTTCGCAGTTCGCGGAGTCAGGAAGAAGTTTTACTTATAGATAATCCAATAATGGTTCAATTACGGACGGTTCAACCATTGCTTCAACCATAGGTTCAATCCACTTTCTTGTTCTGAAGTTCTGCTTTCGAACAGCTGCTGCTTTTCCAGCTTTTCACAGGATTACAGTGCACGAAGGCGAAACAAAAGTTTTAACAAGTATAGCGATACTTTTTTATTTTCATTTTTTATTTAGTTGTATATTTATCCTCCTAGTACGAGAAAGCGATCAATGCGCTATACGAGCTCGCTTAGGAGTCGCCAGCTATCTGTCTACCACACCAAGATGGGGGAATCTCGCTAAGCGCTTTTCCCAACGGCACAGCAAGTAAACTTGCCGGCTTGTTCTCCACACTGTCCCTATAATGGTGAACGTCAAGCAGGGAAGCTGTGAATACCAATTTTGAAGTCATTGGTTTGACTTGACTCGGAATCCAACCCGAGTCTACAGCTCAAGAGACAGACGCTCCATACCACTCGGCCATCTGAGATGTTTTTGCTTCCGATTTTTTTATTTACTGCTTGTCGGCAGCATAGCGCAGTGGTTCGGAGCGTCGTTTTCACGACGACCATGATCGCAAGATTAATGGTTCAATTCCCAACCTAGTCTTGTTGTTGCGTCCTTGGGTAGTCTTAGTGTTAGTCTCGTTCGTCGTTGCGCACTTGATCTGTTGCTTTGCAAATCACCCATGTCAGTGTCAAGGTCGTGCCCAGAAAAATATTCCTACTCCAAAAGGGGATTTTGAAATAATTATGTCCACTACTGGTATAACGTAGTTTTGTTTTTGCGCCCTTGAATAAGATGTTTTACGATAATTTTCTCTGCATGGTGATGATAATGGTTTCTTCATCTTTATTTTCCTATTACGAGAGAGCGGCAGAGATGCTATGCGTAGGAAGAATCCAGACTCGCTTACGAGTTGCCTTTGTTCCCAAGTTTTCCAGTTGAATTTCCTGTGACCTCTTTAATTTGCTACTAGCCAGATTCCACCAAGCAGAGATAATCATCGTGAAGTATCTTATCCAAGGATGCAACAACGAGACTAGGTTGGGAGTTGAACCATTAACCTTGCGATCATGGTCGTCGTAAAAACGACGCTCCAAACCACTGCGCCACGCTGCCGACAAGCAGTAAATAAAGAAATCGGAAGCAAAAACTCAACCGGAAGACTGGAAATAACTCCTAAGTGAGTCTGGATTTGTCCTATATATAGCATCTCCGACGTTTTTTCAAAGCAAGTGTGAAGAAATGAAGAAATCATCATCTATTAACGTAGAGCATCTGCGGGAGCGTAACCAGAGATTTCCCGAGAGGGTAAAACTTTTAAAACAATTTTTTAGGCACAGAGTACTTCCGGTGAGTGGTAACTGCAGATCAAATTATATTTATTTGAAGAATATTAAGGAACAAAAACGGTTCTAGATGGTTGGGGGCAGGCTCTTACGGTTAAATTTTGAAAAAAATTAGGCTATACAGTAATTGCGATTTTAGCGTTGCTTTAACAAATATAAGCTTAGGCTAAATTTTTTGTCAAAATTTTTTCTTGTAATTCTAATTTCACCAAATAGCCTATAAAGCATTTTTTTGTACATTTCGATTTACGTGTCTTAAGGCATTGGCCAATTATTATAATCGAAGACCCAACGTGCCCCCCTCCTTCTGAGTTTTAGAATCGCCACTGCCGTTGAACAGGACGACTTCTAGCATCAATCTGAAATTGAAATCATGAAAATCAACCAAATAGATCCACAAAAAGTTTAAGAGACTGCTTTTTGCGTGCCCCCTCCTTGCGAGGTGCGAGGACTGATCGCTTGGGTGTCGTTACCGAAAGCAAAATTTGCCTGAAAATTATTCAAAAAGTACTGAATTAGCCATTAAAGCCATGGGCGGCGGAACCGGGGGGAGACGAGAGGGACGCGTCCCCCCCCCCCCCCCAGAAGATTTCCAGAGGGGGACAGGAGGGGACGCTTTTTAGTTGAAAAAATATCTTGCTTTAATCAGTATCGTACAATGTTTATATGTAGCTGAATAAAAAAGAACTCCGTCGTCAAGCAAATTTGTCTTGTAGATCGATATTTTACGTGGAATAATTGACGATTGTACAATGTGCAATGACAAGTTGTAATGCGTATTCATTTTGATAACTTGTTTATAACGATACGATTGTCCATTCCGCCGGTCTTCCTATCCTTAAAAAAATAGCCATTTGCAAGTACGGCAGATCAGCTGCTGCAAAGTGTGGCAACTAGTTTAAGCTAGAGATGAGCAAGGGCGAATCCAGGGGGGGAGATGTGGGGTATGCATTCCCCCAACAGCCACTTTTCAATTGAGTTTTTGAAGAGCGCAATTTTTCCATAATTTTGAACCTTTTCGATAACAATAATAATCCTTACGCCTAGCAAGCATAAATCAAAATGTGCGAACGAAATGCATCATATGCGCTAAAAGACTTAAAATTAGGGGTAAAAAATTTATACAAAACTGTCCTTAAAAAGTGTACAAAAAGCACTAAAATGGCTATTGCGCTGCCTAAATTTTCAAAAATTTCCGGGGTAGCATTCCCCGTACCCCCTAAAGTTGTCTTGTTCCTCGATTTGTATCAAAGTAAGTCTGCCGGACTTTGTTCAGTTCGTTTTTATGGCAATTTTTTTCGTTTTTTGTTTATTTATTTATTTTTTGAGTGACTCTTCATTGTCAATATGTAATCCTGCAGCTATCAATTCCTGTATCACTTTGTGTATGTTATGCTCTCTAGCATTTTTCTTCATACTTTTAAGTTTTCATTACAAGTGCCCCACAAAACTTCGAAGTTTCTGTATGCTCAAGAATTTGACGATGTCTTCTTCAGACCATTTTAAAATTTGCCGCTTTGGCATATCCCTGTTTTGTAACTCCCGGTATATTACTTTTTTGACTCGTATATTCTGACAATATAAGCTCGCGAATGTTTTGTAGTATCCAGTGGCGTAACTATAAGGCCTGTTTTGGGGGGCAAATTCCCATGTTCTTTTTTCAGGTGTTCAGGGGCGTATCCAGGGGGGCCGCTGGAGCTAAATACACAAAACTTTCGCGGCGTAGTTTTTTTTTTTGCTCTTCACTTAATTTTGGGCGAAAAATTGCACATCTGCGGACGTGATGACCTTTTTTTTGCTCTTCAAATTCGCTTTTTAACTATGTGACTTACCGCACCTGTAAGTTCCGCGGACTCAAAAATGAGTCCGCGGACTCGGGGTTGAGAAACACTGACCCAGGATAACGAGCCATTGTGTGTACCGGTATCAATTAGTGTGTAATACAAAAATAGCGTTGCTATCGCAACTGTACTGTACACTAACAGTAAACTTATGTCTATGATTTTTTTAGCGAAAGCCACGTAGTATAATTACAAGGACGTTTTATTGTAATACAGCATCATATATTTTTTTACGTTTTTAACATCAAAATTTCTGTCTTTTCTCAGTAATTTATTGAGCATAGAAAACGACCTCTCAACCGCAGCAGAGGTTGGCTGGGCTTTTTGCAATAGTGCGTAGCTGGTTGGGTCAATTGTCAAGTTGGTACAGTTCATTATTGTTTCCAAATCAGAGCTGGATAGTCGTTTGTTAATGTAGTCTTTAATTGCGCGAGGATCATCATCGAATTGCCTATTCTTCAGCAGTCCATATGCTTTGGTTATTGCGCAGGCACTTCCTTCTAAGAACTCTACGTTGGCTGCTAGACTCCGGTATTGATTTATTTTAACCAAGTCCAACACCAAACCTTCCACATTGATAGCGTCTTTTGTTCTGCTGACTAAGAGGCCTGCACTTGTCCAATTGTTGACAATGGTACGAACAGCTGGAAGGTTCTCATTATAATATAAGGCAGCTCTAAGCCAAGTTGCCCATCTTGTAATTACAGGGTCAGGAGGAGATGACAGACTAGCATCATGAAATCTTTCTTGCGATCTTTGTTTTTGATTGTTGCTGCCTTGATCGTTGCTATTACTTCATCAATATTTTAAAAATGAGCACGCACACGCAGAGCGCAGTTATGTAGCAAGTGCGCAACGCAGGTGACATCCATCAAAGAAGGGTATAATTCCTTTAATGTCTTTCCAGCCGAAGACATGTACCGAGCAGCATCAGTCAAGAACAATGAAAAAGTCTCGGGTTTTATTTCAAGTTGTCGCAATATGTCATCCACAGTGTGCAGAATAATACTGCTATTAACATTGCGACCGCTGTCAAGTGGATGGCAATTAACGAGGAATGTCTGATTTGGAGCATCTAAGCTGCCCACAAGCACACTAATATGCTTTTGTTTAGTAACCTCTGCTTCACCCACAATCAAAAAAATTTTTTTGTCACGAAGTGATTCTTGAATTTGTTCCTCTTTTTGGGATGCCAATTTAGCAACACATGCCCGGGCTGCAGTCTCCGAAGGCAATACTTTTCCCATTTTAGCAAACAGAGACTTGAAAGAAGGATGGTTCAGTTTATGAAGTGGGATATCTGCAGCTAAGAATGAAGAAACAACCTGTTCCTTAAAGTTTACTTGATCGAAATGTAAAAAGGTTTGCTTACTTTGAGATTAGCTCTTCGTCTCCAATTTTCCTTGGTGTTGCTTACTTTTTCGGTGGCTTTCCACAAAAAACTTTTTGTCGCATTTGACTAACACGTCGCAAAGGTTGCATCGCAAGTCGCCGGCAGGAGTTGCCGAAAACTCATCCGGATATTCCTGGCAAGTTTGCCTAACTTTCGCTATAGAAGATTTGGCTTGTTTTGGCATTCTTTGCTTTGCAAGCTACAACTTAAAAGACCACGTGTACAGAGCGCAAGGGTTTTATAGGATTAGATCAATTGTCTAACAATTATGTATTTATGCATCAACAATGACGTTTCATGCATAATACGTGCTATTTCCTTCTCAATTACCGCACGCATTATTGTGACGATAGTGCAAATATTGCAACTATTTCAAAAGTTTAAAATCAAATAAAACTGCGCATAAAATTTTAATAGCAGCTCAAAAATTCAAAAAAATATTTAAAAAATATAAATTTGCTCATTTTTGTAAGGAAATTTTTGATAAAGACAATTTTGACAAATTTTGACTTTATGCAAAGTTTTGACTTTATTTTGACTTACAAAATCTATAACCAAAACAGGCACCTGAACACCTGAAACGAACGTTAGTACACATTTGATCATGTAACAAAGGTCCTGAAAAAATTTTAACTGTATTGACTTTAGCGGGCCCTAGTTATTAGCTATACTTCTAGGTTTAAAAAGAGTAATTGCAGTGTTGTTTTGAAAACAACCGGGAAGTTTTTTCGGGGGGGAGGCAAGAAGGGGACAGAGGTCTTATTGAGGGCGCAATTGCTCCCCTGGAAAATTTTTGAAAATTTACATACTGTAATGAGCAATTTAGCGCTTTTCAAACAAGTTGTAACGCAAATTTTGTTCTTTTGCACCTAATTAGTCCTTCACCAAAAATATTGCATTTTGTTCGCACATTTTCGATTCATTCGTGGCTGAAGGTTTGTTTGCACTAAATGCTATTTTAATCCGATTTGTTGTCGTACGAAATTTTATCCAATTTTTGACGTAAGAACGGTGGAAATTTCTTTCTTTTTTTTTTGTTATTTCAAGCCACTTAATTGCAGCTTAGGGTTTTTGTAGTAGTGAAGTACATGCATCATGGAGATGACCTAGTTGAGCATCGAACCCGCGAAGCCAGCTTCGGAGCCCAATGCACCAACCACTCGGCCAACTCCATGTGCTTGGTGGGAATTTCTTCCACACAACTCGAAACCCCAACAGTTTTGCTTTTTATTGGTTACTTTGTAAAGCATCTTACGATTGTTCTCTAAAATGCCATGCAGAGTGACGTAGTTTTACGTTTTAACTTCTAACTGTTTCGTAGCCTACGTCACCTTACGTACAAAAAGTCGCATCACATTCTGTGTAAAGTAAACACATCTTAAGCAGTGCTCGAGTTGTAAAAACACTTATGGGGGGATGGTGTAAGCCAGAGGTGGGCAAGCCGAGGGCCGCACTGATTGGAAAAGCAAAGTAACAAGGTCATCACGACCACACATGTCCTATTTTCCACTCGAAATCTAGTGAATAGAAAAAAAAGGTCAGCACGTCCACACATGTCCTATTTTCCACTCGAAATCAAGTGAATAGAAAAAAAAAGATCAGAACGTCCACACATGTCCTATTTTCCACTCGAAATCAAGTGAATAGATAAAAAAGGTCAGCACGTCCGCAAATGTCCTATATTTCACGCAATATCAGTAAGGAACAAGATTTATATTTCTGTACGTGCCCGTGGGCCGCATGAAATGATCTCACCGTAGTTTGCCCATCCTGGTGTAAGCTTTTCACGCATACGCAAAAGAGGAATGGTAATTATTTATAGGGGGATGGTTTACGCTAAAATGTTTTATGGGAGGATAGCATCCCCCCCCCGCATCCTCACTCAACTCAAGTACTCCCCTCAAGGCGTAAGAATTATTGTTGAATCGAAGAGTTTCGAAATTATGGAAAAATTTTATTCATCAAAAACATTGTTGAAATTGGCTGGAGGGAGGGGATGCATCTCCCATACCCCTCCCCCTGAAACCGCCACTGCTCACAGGCCACATGCGGCCCGTATAGATTTTGAGTGTGGTCCGCGTCATAACTTCGCTAAGCGTATAGCCTACACATTGGAAAACGTTAATCTTTCTTAAAAACTGCTTCACATTTTACAACATGCTAGGCCAGGGGTGGCGAACCTATGGCACGCGTGCCAGATGTGGCACGCCAAAGATTGTTTCTGGCACTCCACTTGATATTTTAATCTTGATTTCGTTTAACTCAGAGGTCTTCAACCTTTTTTACACAATCGCCCCTTTTCGGAAAGTGTGGGTCCTAATTGGTTTTAACAGCTCAGATGGCCGAGTGGTGAAGGCGTCCGCTTCGGGAGCTGTAGACTTGGGTTTGATTCCGAGTCGGGTCAAACCAATGAATTTAAAATTGGTATTTACAGCACAAAATAAATACCAATTTTAAATTCTTTGGTTTGACCCGACTCTGAATCATTGGTTTGACCCGTTTAAAATTGGTTGGATCCGTTTAAAATTGGTATTCACATTCACAGTTTGCGATGTCCATTCCTATAACTTGTCGTACTTTTAAATAAATTGCCGAACACGAAATGACTGACAAAATTTGAAATCGTTAACGGACACAAAAATAATACCGCTAAGAAGCAGCAATTTGCTGCAAACATCAAAATTACAACATACCGGAAAGTAGCAGACCTATTAACGAGATCTAATCACGTTGGTGCTCTATAGTCACGCCGATTAGTGCGTGATTATTTTACTGCTGTTATATTAGTGCACATAATATCTTCAGGTTTCACGACAATGAGGCGACGTTACGTAAACGAGGCTGCCATTCTTTTCTTTAATATTTTTATATTTTCTCGTTTTATCTACGTTTTATTGCTCCGTGGAGCTACAAAAAACACAGACCTTTTCAAAAAATGACATTAAACGATGTCAATTTAAGTTATATCCTAAATGACATCATTAGGTGCTTAATTTTTAATATGTGCATTGTTCTAAATGTATTAGATCAGGTCCGGTATTTTCAGTGACTTTTTTTTTAAATTTGAAACTCTGGTAAAGTTATTTATATACACCCCAAACAGTTTTCATCAGTTGGTAAAGCCAACTCTTTTATCAGCAAGCATCGAGTGGTTAATTTTGCAATATTCAGGATGTAGTCTATATACAGTTAGACTTAGTTAGACCTATTAGCAAGCCAACAGCTCAGATGGCCGAGTGGTAAGAGCGTTCGCTTAAGTAGCTATAGACTTGGGTTTGATTCCGAGTCACGTCAAACCAATGACTTCAAAATTGGTATTCACAACTTCCCTGCTTGACGCTCAGCATTAGAGGGACAGTGTGGAGAACAAGCCGGCAAGTTTACTTGTTGTGTCGTTGGGAAAAGCACTTGGCGGGATTTCTCCATCTTGGTGTGGTAGACGGGTGATGGGCAACTCCTAAGCGAGCTTGTATAGCGCATTGATCGCTTTCTCGCGACGGGAGGATAAACATGCAACTAAATACAAATACAATGTTTCAAAAAGCTTGGGCACATTTGAAGTCCGTATATCTCCTTATATGAATGGTGGTGAGATAAAAGTTGTGCCGTTGTATTGCTAACTACAGCCATTTTTTTGTGTGCTATTATTGTCCTCAATAGTTTCCAAGATATTCAATGTCAAAATGTGCCCAAAACTTTTGAAGCAACCTATATCACTACCTCCGTTATGAGCAAGCATAGTGTGGTTAATTTTGCGATATATTCACGGTAGATGCAAGAAAATTAAAAAAATCATACCTTTGGTAACCCTATAAAAGATTAAGTTAAAAATTTATAGTGAAAGCCTAGTTAGCGCAACAGAAGCAAAAATATAGTTAAACCTATTAGCATTCCACACAGTAATAGTAAGTCTACTGTGTGATATTAAAGCCAGTAAGAATATCAACGTTATTTTAAAATATTAAGTTTGGTGAGTACCGTCTGGTTAGCGCAGTTAAGGACATTGCTATTGGTGCGATAGGTCTGGGGTTCAAATACCAGGCCGGCAAAACAGCTCGCCACCGCTGCGACGTTTCCTCGGAGTTGTGTTGCCCAGGCACTAAGTCGTGGAGATGACCCCTCACCTCACCCCACTCGTTACACGCTTCGGCGTAGTAGGCTACCACGAGTATGATGAACATTTTATTAAGTGTGGTCAAGGTCTATCGATGGTGCTGGCGGTGCACTGGACATAAGCCTTTTACTCCCAGGGTAACACATTGCTACTTGAAGACCTTTTTTAAAAGAACGTCTATATATGGTCATTGTTTTCAGAAATTCGGGGTCCTCTAGGCTCCCGAACTTACTGTTAGCACCCTGGCCCAACCAAACAAATTTACACGGCCCTATAGTTTGGTTGTTTTAGCTATTAGCGGAAGCGGAAACGAAAAATATTCTCTAATCAGAAGTTTGTCAATTAGTCTTGTAACAATACTCGATGACTTCAAAAACCAGACCTATTTTTTATCTAAGGTTTTTGAAGCCATCGAGTATTTTTTCGAGATATAGGTAACTTCCAACTTACATCATAGCCATATACTATAGCAGTCGCTTTCAATCTTTTTGATGGAGCGGAATTCCAATAAAACATTCCAGGGGCTGATTTAACTTACTACTTTACTTGAACCCAGCTCTAAATGGTAAACTTGTAGAACCCCTAAACTCTACTGGCGGAACCCGAGGGTTAAAAACCACTGTGCTATAGCCACTGCATTATGTTGCTCGTATCCTTTGTGAAGGTTGCATGTCAACAGGTAGCCTACTTCGATTCTTCAAAAGGTAGAAAATCACAGAATAAGCGTTTTTTGATTCTTAGTTTTTATCTCCCCCTAAAAAATCTAAATCCCTGAATCTGTCCTTGGGGTTCGCAACCAGCCCTCGGTAGGCCTACCGCTTCGTTATGTCACTTGCGAAATCAAATCTTCATTATACTCTCGGTATTACGCCGAAACGGCGAAACGTGTACGGCGAAACGCCGAAACGGCAAAACGTTGAAACGGTATTACTCGCGAAAACGGTGAAACGGTATTACGCCAAAACGGTATTACTCGCGATATTACGCCGAAACGTGTAAACGAGTGGCGGACTTCATCTCCGCCCTAAGCGCCTGGGCAATACAGCTCCGAAGAAACGTCGCAGCGGTGGAGGGCCGTCGGCGACATTGTGTCGGATTTGACCGGCCCGGGATTCGAACCCGAGATCTCCTGCACCGATAGCAATGTCTTAACAACTGAGCTAATTGGCCGGTGCACATTATGTAATTGATTTCTAAATCGTCGTGATTACAGGAGAGAAATTATAGTTTTTTTGTAAATGCTGATGATGATCAATATGTCAGAAACAGAAAAACTTTTGGATCGCAAGGATGCAAATGACATTCAAGTTTATCAGAAGAGATGGATTTTGGTAATCATGATTGGTTTTCAAACGATTATTATACGATATTTCATGAATTCGTTTGGTATCGTTAACGAAATATACTCATCTTATTTTCAAATATCGTACATTGCAATTGATTGGTTTACGATTGTTCAGTTCCCAGGTTCGGTTCTAGGCAACGTGCTTCTAGCTTATTTGTTTCAGACTACCAAGTTTGGCTTCAGAAAACTTTCTCTTGGTGTTGGTATCGTGTCTGTTTTTACCAACGCAGCAATACTTATTGCATTCCTATTGCCAGCACTTTATCCACTTATTTTTATCGGCGAATTTTTGCTGGGAGTTTGTTATACGGCTCTACTTACAATGTTTGTTCAGCTTGGTCATCATTGGTTCCCCTTAAATCAAGTAGGCTTCGCAGTTTCATTTTTTCCTATCTTTACGACTTGTTCCGCATTGCTGGCGTTTGTAATTCCAACAACTTTGTATCTTCCTCCACCTCGCCTCAATCTAAACAACTCAACTTCTTCCTCAATAAATTATACGAATGAAAATTGGTTCGAAGAAGACAAAAAGAGATCATTAATACTCTCTGGAGCTTCCCTCAGTATCTTGATTTTTCTTCTGGTGTCATTGTATAAAAGTGCTACAGACTATCCCCCCAAACCGCCAACCGTGGCGCAGATGCTCTTTCGGCAAAGACTGGCTGAAGATGACACAAATAACAAGAAGTCATTTTTCGGTGGATTCAAGTCGTTCATGAAAGAATGCAAGCTGATTCTTATTGAAAAAGTGATGCTGCAAATAGCTTTTATTGCTTCTGTGCGCTACTGCTTTGTAGCGTTACAAGTTATGTTTATGGGGCAAATTTTGAGGGAGTCTTTTTCCCCTTCCAAAGCATTACCAGACATTGATGTCCTTTCTGGTTACATTTTGCTTGGTTTTGAGCTGGCCGGTTTGATTGGAACGGCATTGTCTGGAAAAGTGTTTGATCATTTTAAGCAGCATCGTATTCAAGTTGCAATATCTATGTTAATGCTTTTTCTTGCCTCTTGTTTACTTGCTGTTGGTTATTATCTATCTAACATCGCTATTTTGGTTTTATCTAATGTAATTTTAGGTTTTTTTTTAGATTTTCCTACTGTGGTTTTATATGACGCTGTAGTTAAGCAATTATATCCGAAAAAACCCGGGCTTGTAACTGCAGTGCTAGGGTTTGAGTTTTTTACCATAACAATAATTTTTTCTGAAATTACAAGGTTTGTTTTAAAGTTTGCCGGAGGAATGACCGTCATTACGTTCCCTGCCTTTTTTCATTTCATTGCTTTAATACTTTCTTGCTTTTTGAAACCTAATTACAAAAACATTTAAGGTTTTGTAAATACTTTTGGCTCAAAACGCAATTTGAAAAGCAACGCTCGAGGGGCAGATCCAGAACAAATTACTGGTGGGGCTGAGAATCGAAGAAAATGCTTACTTCTAGTTCGGTGCATCCAGGGTTATGGAGTTGACTGAAGGTTTAGGAGGGCAAGCTTGAGAACCCTTAGCCCCCTCGTACAATTTTTCGCTACGCCACTGCCTTCTTCCCTGGAACTGAAAAAAACTTGCTTTTAATTTGAAGCGTTTATTTGCTGATGCTAACTTACTTTAAAGAAATCAGAAATTTCGTTTTTTTCCTACCGGTACTCGAAAACTCGATTGGATGGTGTTTTTACCTCAGGGGCGGATCCAGGGGGGAGATATGGGGATGCATCCCCCACAGCCACTTTTAACAGTGTTTTTGAAGCATAAAATTTTTCCATAATTTTGAACCTCTTCGATACAATAAAAATCTTTAGGCTGTAAGCACATGTAAATAGAAAATGTGCGAACAAAATGCAACACATCATGTGAAAGACTAAATAGGAGCAAAAAATTTACCTCAACCGTTGTTCAAAAAGCACGAAAATGCTGGGGTTGGAAAAAATCGTTTGTAATCGATATACGATTGCGATATTCTTTACTTTTTGTTCATTGAATGCGCTGGAGCCTTTACTTTTTTGAATGAGTATCGAATATGGCCTTGTCTTTACTTTTATTTTTTTTTTGGTGCAATTCGATATTCCATATTCGATACTTTTTGTCCAGGTTACTTTATTTCACTTTGGTAAGTTTAAAATAATAGTCGGTATGTCATTACCTTGTTTTTGCTGACAATTTTTTTTTGTGCCAAAAAAAAACAAAAAAAGATTTTTAATAGCGAAGTTGCTGCGCATATACTATGTCCGTCGTTTGTCTGTAAGTTATCGCATGAATGTGAGGACATCATAAAAATGCTTGGCGTACACCGCTAAAAATGCTCAGTGTAATATCGAATATCGATTGCAATATTTTTTATTCTTTACTTTTTTGAGCTACCAACGAAATCGATTATTTCTTTACTTTTCGGTGAACTATTGAATATCGATTATTTCTTTACTTTTTTGGGTATCAATTCCCAATCCTGCGAAAATGGCCCTTACAGTATGTGAATTTTCATACATTTTCTGGGGTAGCATGCCCCCGGTCTCCTTAGAGCAGTTTTGGTTCCTCAATTTGCTTCAAATTAACTCTGCCGCAAAAATGCACTTAAAAAAATGGCAAAAATTGCTGCCTACTCGCCCAAAAAAATTCTGAATATTCCGCTGACATGGACACATTTTAAGAAAGGGTTTATTTACGCTCTTTTCCGGGTCTAACGTCTTTGTATTTAGTCAACATTCAACCTACTTCAAGACTGTATCCCCCCACCAAAATTTTTTGGATCCGCTACTATTTTGCAAACTTTTTATTTCCTTTTTTTATTGTTTAAACACCTCGAACGAGTTGTTTATATTTTACGTACGTGAAATAGTGTGCAGAAATTTTAGTCCTGTTTTTTGTTGTGAATAAATGATTAAATACAAATGAGAGCTACAGAGAAACATTTGGATTATTTAGTGTGAAGTGTAATCTGTAATTTGTTTTATGGAGTATTGAACTAAGTTGTTGATTTACTTTCTTTTACGCACCGCGTCTTCTTCCTCGCGTCGAAAAAAAAAAAGAAATCAGACTAAAAAATTTGCAAATAAACAAGCGAATAAATGAACAAAACCACCCAAACAAAGAAGATTATTTGAAAGTGCGGCACAAATTAAGTTATAATTTTGAGTCAATTTTTTTAACAGCAGAGTCAAACAGGGTCGGATTAAAAAGATGGCAATGGCCCCAAGCCCCCATCATCATGATAAGGGTTCTCCGGTAAATCTCATCCTCTAACAACTAGTCTGCAGCTATCAACGTTAGATTCTGCCCGGACCCCCCAAAGTCTTTATATGGTTTTGACGTGGAAGTTGATTAAGGAGGTTGTTAAAGCGTCTCAGATGATAGCATGCACCAACAGATTTAAAAATTTTTTGAAGTCAATTGCAGCAGAAATACTTATCTCAAAATATCGCGACCTTTTGTTCTATTGTGAATTCGTAAAAAAGGTTTAATGTTCTGGTAAAGCACTTTTTTCTAGCAAATTCGTAGAACTTTGATTATCTTACTTGTTTTAACAAAATAACGTGAACACCACTTGAAAGAAAATTGAGTTGCAAAATTAATATGTCATATTCGGACTGACGCAATTATAGGCTGCGTGACAAACTTTGCTAAGGTTAACACCAACAAAGGGTTTAAAGGTGTGGCAAGAAAAAAATTGAAGATGGCAAGATGTTGCTTGCCGATACTGTGTTTTCTTGTCAAAAATAGAGTTTGGTGCAAGAAGCGGCGGTGAATAAGCTTGCAAGTAATTCACTTATCTCATCCTTTAAAAAGTGGATACTCACCGATGTTCTAGAGCAGTAATTCTCAATCTTTTCTGAGTCGTGACCCCATCATTGACTGCAACATAAAAGACCGTGGCCCCATGGAATATAACGAAGTCCCGGTGTAGAAACAAAGACGCATTTAGGCTATTTTACGCTCATGGCCCCTCAGGGAACACTCTAAGGCCCCCTAGAGGATCGAGGGCCAAGGTTGAGAACCCCTGCTCTAGAGTCTAGAATCGGGAGGTCTAGAGAATTAAAGCTATTTTGAGTTTTGCTTTAAGTAATGTAAGTAAGTAAAGTTCAAAGTTAAACAGCTCAGATAGCCAAGTGGTAAGAGGGTCTAGAGTTGTCAATCGGGCTCGGGGTTTTTCGGGTCGAAGTTTGGGCTGGGCTCGAGCTTGGATTTTGAAAAATTGTCGGGCTTCAATCGGGCCGGACGCCGAAGCAAAATCGAGATTTTCAGTGAGTGATAGGGTTTTCGCAATTGATGGAATAAAGCGATGAGAACAACTTGTATAAATATTGCTGGTCGTAACTGGTGTGACTGTGGATGAGTAAGACTCATCTTCTTTTTTAAATTTTTGTTCAAAATTCAAAAGTGATGTTTTTGATTTCGGGTGTAAATCGAGCTTTGACTGGCTCATAAATTAGGATTCGGGTTCGGATCGGGTTCGGGCTTGAAAAATCGGGTTCGGGTCGAATCGGGCTCAACGTCCCCGGCCCGTTGACAACTCTGAGAGCGTCCACCTCCGGAGTTGTAGACTCAGGCTTGATTCCTTGTCGGGTCACACCAATTATTGTAAAAATGTTCTTTACAGTTGATGCTCAGTAAAGCGACACTGTGGAGAACAAGCCGGAAAGTTCACTTGTTGTGTCGTTGGGAAAGGCACTCTGCGTGATTCCCCCATCTTAGTGTGTGAGCAGGAAGTCGGCAACTCCAAAGAGAGCTTTTCATAGCACTTTAGTCGTTTTTTCGTGATAAGAGGATAAATGTGCTACTAATTACTGTACTAAATACACTAAGTCTCTTAAAACTCCTCGGTATGGCTATTGAGGTTGATCGTAGCCGTAACATTCGCAGTTGCATTAATCAGCAGGACATTAGCTTGCTATTCATGCATGATGATTGGAGAACATTAGTGATTTTTTCAGTAAAAAAACAAGAAAACTAGGCCTATCATTACTTCTATACATCCTTCCAACACTAAAAAGCAGGATGTGGAACTGTTTAATTAATTTACCGTTCAGGTTCGGTTTGAGTTCGACAGCGAGTTCAAATCTCGATTCAGTTCCGGTTAAGGTTCACATAAATTGAACGCTTCGGTTTGGGTTCGCTCCGGTAAAAAATATTTCAAAACCGGTTTATAAAGTTCCGGTTCAGGTTCGCAGTAAAAAATGGTATAGTTCTAGTTACACAATTTAAACAATGAAACGTACAACGCAATTTTTCTTCGCATTGACAAGCCAATATAATGCATAAAATACTTGTAGTAAAGCCAATTTCGAGATAATTAAATTGCTACTATGCTCTGACACCGGCGGCCTATTCAATCGGCAGGTAGCGTTAAATTAGTGTTAAAGCGCTTTGTTTAGTCTGTTGCGCGTGTACTACGGGACCGAGTATATCAAACGTAAAAGACTTCTTCACCATGCATAGATTGCTTGTATAGGCGATTACTATTTTGAATTCGAACCAGCTTCAAAGTGACGCGAGTGACTTCACCGAGCGAGCCGCTCTTTAATCGGTTCGCGTTCGGTTAAGGATCGCGAGTATTCACATTATTCGGTTCAGTTCCGGTTCGCTTTTTGCGATTTTGAAGAAAAATATGGTTCGGGTTCGGTTTAGGTTCGACAAAAATAGCGTAAAACCGGTTTGTAAAACTTCGATTCGGGTTCGGTTCGACTCCCTGCTAAAAAGCGTACAACTTAATAAAACTTTAAGTAAAGTTAACTCTGGTATAGTTTCGATATCAGGCCTGAACTGGTTAACAATCTCGATAGATAAATAGGTCAAAATAAATAGTTAGAAACGCTACTTGTTTTTGAAATGCAGTTAAAAAATATCAAAAGTTGGAATAATTTAACAGACTTGGTCATAAGACAGTATAGGCTATACACGAAAACTTTTTGAGGCATTTTACCATCTATATTTGCAGTTTGAAGTGGCAAGCTCAAAATCCTGCTGTCGGTCAAAAAGAGCGTTCCATTAGAAATACTCATAAAATTGAAAATCACTGGATTTATGTTGCATCTTGCTGGCCATTTTCTATATTTTTACCCACGTCAGAGGGCGTAAAAGGTACATAAAATCGATTTTACTGCAGACTGTTTTTCTTATTTTAGCAAATGAACATAAATTATTTGAAAATAAAGAAGAAAGCGTCACAGTTCAATAATAACTGGAACGTTTCATCCACGTGCATCCAAAATTTACTTATAGCAGTATTTTTTCAACGGAATCCATGGTATTTGAAAAAGGTTTCGTGAGGGTATAGCCAGAAGCGCAGCCGACGTAAAATTTAAGGAGGAAAATTACAATAGACCATAGATTACGGTATTTTATCAGGGTGGTTTGAAGTATACCGTACTTTCGACTAGGCTTTATACCGGGAGTGGGGAACGTGCGGCCCGCGGGCCACATGCGGCCCGCTTAAGTTTTGAATGTGGCCCGCGTCAGAACTTTGTTAAGTGTACGACACACCAGTGAAATAAAAAACATTAACTAAAAACAGCTTCACATTGAACTACGTGCTATATTTGTGACATAAAAACCGCGCAAAAGTTTCTGATTTTACAAAAAAAAAAAAACTCACCATGAATGATTAGTAAATTTGCGACGTAAAAGTGTGTATTTACGGAAAATTTACAAATTAAAAGTAAATGTGGCCCGTTGAAAATATCACGCGATCAATGTGGCCCTCTAAGCTTTGCCGGTTCCCCACCACTGCTTTATACAAAAGCAAGGGCTATTCCCCGTTGCCTCCTCTCTTCCTCTAGCTACGCTTTTACGTATTGCCCTGGAATCTGTGGGTAAATGCGCCACGAACGTATTTAAACGGCTTCAAGTTCAAAAGTTGTAATTTTTAGAATACAAAATAACAAAAACATGGACGCTTGCTCGGTAGTTCTCACAAAAAATCTATAAAATTTCTCATGGCCTAGTTTTGTGGCGCAGAGGTTAAAGACATCGCTATCAGCGCTGTGAGGTCTGAGTATCGATTCCTCGGCCGGTTAAATCGGATACAGAAAACGGCTCGCCACCGCTACGACGTTTCGTGTAAGCTTCTTTGTCCAGCCGCTAAGCCGCGTAGGCGGGCTCCACCACTCGTTACCTGCTTCTTCGTAATACCGCGAGTATAGCAAAGGTTTGATTAATTTTTTTTTGTTTCTTGGTTTTAACGGCTTTGAATCAAAATTGACGAGCAAAGATTAGATATTGATTGACTTATGATATAGGGATTGTCAACTACTAAACAGTTGCTTTACTATTAATTGACATTTAACAAGTTGCCATATATTTTCAGTTTCTAAAATGCTAAAGACCTAAAAACTCAAACTTTGCACGTCAACATATCAACGATTAAAAATGCTACATGAATTCAAAACATATTACGTCAACAAAACATCGTGATCGAAGTTTTGTTTTAGAATAAGGTAAGCCTGCAAGATTATTTTATTTTTAATTCCCATGCGCGGTTAGCTCGGTTGATGAAGCACACGCTATTTGTGCGTAGGTCTGTGGCTCGATTCCGGCGCCGGTCAATTTGGCACAGTGTCGTTATCGGCTCACCGTCCCTGCGACGTTTCTTCGGAGCTCTGATGCCCAGGCGCTAAGCCGAGAGATGTGCCTTGCCACACGTCACACGTTTCGACGTAATATCGCGAGTGTAATGCAGATTAAAATTTTTTTGTTCGTGACATAGGTATGCCTTGGGCCCACAACTCAAAATTTTTTGTTGTAATTGTTCTTTTGTGGCTAAGATGTTAATGTTGTTCAAAACGCGCTAAAATAAAATTTGATTCAAGCCGATTTTAAAAACATTTCCGTGACTGGCAATTTCATGGGTTTAGTTCAATCTTTCTTCCTTGTTTGTCTGCACGATGGAGGCTATTTTTGTCGTTCTAATTTTCTGTTTGTCATCAACATTTACGAACATGTTTGCGTAAATACCCATTTTTGCAACCAACATCCTCATTATTTTGCAATTGTCATCAGCCTGTTTGTACGATACGCTACTAGGTTGGGATGACCCTCTGATTGGATCCCTTCTAAAAAAGTGGCAATCGTGGACGAAGGGTTTATCAAATCTCAATGAAGTTCGAATTCCTCGCTGCTTTAAGCGATTATAATTTGGGTTAAGTCGGGGTCTAAGAGTAGAATATTTTTGGCTGATTTTACGTTAATTTTACTTGAAAAAATTAACGCAGAAACAGCGTAAGTCATTTTTTTGGGTTTTGAAAATGACTTACGCAGGTTTTGCACTAACGTGACGATGTTTAAACTGAAGAATTTGAAGGAAACGCGATGGTTACATGAACAAACTTGCTGGTTGTCCGCGTTTTTTTAAGCATCCACACCAAAGCACGTGAAAGCAGCTCCAGAGAAAAAAACCTACCGTTACAGCTTAGATGGCCGAATGGTAAGAGTGTCCGCCTCGGGAGTTGTAAACTTGGGTTTGAATTCGAGTCGGGTCAAACCAGTGACTCCAAGATTGGTATGCACTATGCACAGCTTCCCTGCTTGACGCTCAGCGTTAAAAGGACAATGTGGAGAACGAGCCGGCAAGTTTACTTGTTATGCCGTTGGGAAAGGCACTTAGCGAGATTCCCTGTGGTGAGGTAAGCAAATGGCCGGCAACTCCTAAGCGAGCTCGTCATAGCGCTTTGACCGCTTTCTCGTGACAGGAGGATAGATATATAACTATACAAATAGATGCAAAATTACCAACCCGGGATAAGCACTGACCCAATCAGAAACTGGCTGTGGTATAGTCAAGCCAGCTTTTGGTAGCCTATTGTCATTCCGGCACCACAGAACACGTTTCTTCTTTGGTGCACGATGTTTGGGTTCATGAAAGTGGTGCGATCTTATCTTTGCTCACATAAAAGCTTGCTAAAGGACAGCATATTTGCATCTAGGCCGGGCTTGGGGTCAACCGCAAGTAAGGTCCGCATTATTGGGCTTGCAAGCAACTTTATTAAAATCACTAATAGGGTGCCGAAGAGCTGGACAGCGCTGTTTCGGCAATCAATTTATTTTTTACACGCCTCATAATTGCACCTTAAGCATTTATTTTAGTGAAGCATATGCATCATGGAGGATGACCTAGATGGACAACGACGGCCCCATGCACCAACCTCTCGCCAACTCCATGTGCTGCACTCCCTCCATCAGAATGCTGGACTTTATTCGTCTTAACACAGTTACACATTTATCTTCCCACGGAAATTTACTTTGTGATACGTAACAGAGTCACTTATCAAATGTAAGTTTAAAATCAAAAATATCTAATTCCACCTCTTCCATGCAATGAAATAAAAAAAACTTCCATTGATTTTTTTTTTACCTAAAAAAGTTAATGTTTTATGTATTTAGGCTAAGCTGCACTTTAAAGGTAATTGTTTGGTATATTGCAACTATAACTGCATTTACAACCAATGTAAATTAATAGATAACAAAAATTGCAATATTTTAAAAAGATTTCAGTTACATAAAAAACATTTACGCACGACAACACCTTTAACGCAGCGTACATGCAATTATTAACAGTGATACTCAGTGTCCAAACGACACTAGTCACTAAAACAACTGTAGAGCCGTATATTTGCGTTGCTTCTTGTTGTGCCGTTGGGAAAGGCACTTAGCGGGATTCCTCCATCTTGGTATGGTAGACAGATGGCTGGCAACTCCTAAGCGAGCTCGTGTAGCGCTTTGATCGTTTTGTCGTGATAGGAGGATAAATATGCAACTAAAAAAAAATATATAGGCCTATATTCTGCAGCAGTCCTATACCGGTGCTAAATAGGCTACTTTATTATCGGTTAAGTACACTTTGCTGCATTTAAACTGGGTTCATTTCTCTGGTAAGTAAAACCGTAAATAATGCATTATTTTTTACATTATTGCAGACCTTGTAATAGAACACAACATGCAAGGTAAACAAAAGCATTCTAAATGCTACTGTCAATAAATAAAAAGTGAAATAGTGCAAGACATTTTTGCATAGCTGTCTTTGATGGGGCCACTTTAGTTGAGTGCTTATAATAGGGCGACTTTTGCGTGCATTACTTCTACCAACTTTTAGCGCAGGGTGAAAAAAGCATTTTTTTGTACTTAAGAAATGAAAAAATAACAAACATTAAATTTAAAAAAGCATTAATGTTCAATAAAGTTGTTGTTACTCGTCTATGTTCGCCTGATTTGACAACAAATAAAGACACAACTTGAATTAGTATATCAGATAACAGCGCGGTAACTGCAAATATCAGAGTCAAACGAATCACTTTTTTAACCAGTTCTTTCGAATCGGCCGGCTGAGGTGGTGATAACATTGGTGATGGAAGATGCAAGCCTATTGGAGATGGGCGACGGTCAAGGTCTTTTGCGTTGCTACTGGACCGACTAACATTTGTAACAGTGCTACTAGATCGCAGCCTTTCGACGGGATCCACTTCAATATCGAGTTGAGAAGATTTGATCGTATCAGAAGTCCTGTGGGTTCTCAACACACTAAGCTTGTTGTTAGAACTACAGACTGTTCGTAATGCGTAAGCAAACAATAACAAAAGAGACACTTGGCCGAATCCAATTGCAAATACGATTGAAATCCAATACGCGATTCTTAAACTACCGTCCGGATGATAAGTACATCCAGCTGGACTGGAAGGGTGATCATTTGGGAAAATACTGAAGACAAGAACAGCAATACCAAATACAACGATAAAAAAGATGCTTGCTCTTCCAAAGAACCTTATCGGCTTTGCATAGTACGCTTTTAACAACAAGCTGGTATAAAAAGTTTTTTGGCGGGCCCACAAAAACATGGCGACTGCGAGCAGCACGAACGCATATAGTGATGACGTCACATCCGATAGCACGTCACACAAATCATCTTGTCCTTTTTCAAATCCAATGTTCATGTGCACTAGGGTGAAAACATAACGCAGAAAGCACAAAGCCGCGCAAGCAACTACGGAAGTGTAGACCAGACCCTTATTCAACATGTCTACTGTGCTAATTTGTGTAGAGCGCCATTTTCCCGTTTTCAAACCGAAATGGATCAATGATATCAGCACCCATGCAGAAGCTAATAGTAAAATTATGTTGATTGTAATTGGAATTATCCAGTCTAATTCTTGGGTACGATCAAAAGAGTCGGTTCGGTTTTCTTTGGAAACGTTCACGTCCATGTTGGCGAGTTAGAAAAGAAAATCAGCACTTCAACCTCACAATGGCATCATTATTTCATTTATAAAACTCCGCTGTAAAACGAAACAGTGATTAAAAATTTTGGCGTTATTGCTCAATTTTTTTTCATGGTAAAACCGTAAAATAGACTTTGAGCACTGCAAGCAGCTCATGTTGCTAGCATAGTTCTTTCTTTGGCTGGCACGACACAATAAATCAAATACAACAGGTCTTCGATCAAAACTTGCTAGTTTCCGAAGTGCTTTCCTTGTTTAACTAAAACTCGCTAGCTTCCGAAGTGCTTTCCTTATTTAACTACTTCTGAGTTGTTGGTTTGCGAAATAGTGTCTGTATTATATGGTTGCGAACGAGTAAGCCCGTTCCTCCCCACAAGTTTAAATTCAAAGAAGGTTGGCGCCTGGGAGCATGCAAGCAGCATGGGGTGGACCACCAGCATACGCAAAAATTTTCTGAGGGGACGAGTAAAGGAGCTTTATCACTGAAAAATGCAATATTTTAAAAGAATATGAGCAATAGCGATGTTAGTGTGCATTGGAGGAGGCCTAAGGGGTACATAGGCGTCGCTTGCTTATGTCCCTGGTGTAGACAAGGCCGGGTTTAGATGACGGAAAGCCCTAGGCTATTCGATCAATGAGGCGCTAGTGATCAATCATCAGACACATCTTTACGAATACCGGTGTAAAAGTCTTCATGTTCAATTTCTAAAAAAACAAAAGGTTTTGACGAACGATCTCCAAAAAAAAGGTCTTCGTTATTCGTGGCGAGGCTTCCTATTTCTTCGAGGCCCTAGGCTTCAGCCTGCCTAGCCTATTGGTAAATCTAGCCCTTGGGGTGGACCAGGCTATAACCTTAAGTTTTCCGTTTCCTACCAATTGCTTACAAAAATATAAATTCTGTCTCTTTGTTGTATTGATCTATTTATTATAGCGCAGTGAATATCGGGTCTGCATGCCAGGGTTGGTGAGTCGTAGTAAAATCGATACGATTCTGACTCTCGGGTATTTTTTTAGTTCGTCTCCAAAACTCCGACTCCGTATTTTTTTCTGTTCGACTCCGACTCTCGACTCCGACAAAATGTGAAATTTCGACTCTGACTCCTTCAATTTCTTCTTTAAATTTAATTCACATTTTTGTGATTAAATTTCGACTTTTTAAATTTTGCAAACAAGAAAAAGTTTAGTTTAAGACATTACGGCTCAATCAAACGACAAAAAAGATGATTGTTAAACGAAAGCAATAGCTTTAGTTATGCCATGTTGACGATTGTTTACTACATTTACTGGGTAGAAAAGCTAGCTCACTTCAACTGGTTTGTAAAACAATAGCGCGCCTACTTTTGCTTAAGCCAACAGTATACTTTGGTAATTTGTTCATGGCATAAAAAGCCTTCCATTCTAGCAAAAGATTGGGAGCAGAGTTGAGCATATTTTTTCTACTCCGACTCTCGACTCTGGCAAGCACAATTTCGACTCCCAAGAAAAACCTCGACTCCCACGACTCCGACTCGCCAACCCTGCTGCATGATACTGTTATTCAGTTTTCTCTCAGCAAAACAGGCATTCGCAAAACTGACATGACGCACGCATAACCAATCGCCTTATGCGATAATTTGCGACTCATTCGTGTTTGTAAACTTAATACCGTGATGCAAACTACAAGTGAAACTGATTTAAAAATAATTTCTTCTTAACGGCTATTTTTTCTTTCTAGAAAATGTATGAAAATAACTTTCAAAATCTAAGAAACGACATTTCTTTAGGTGTACGTGAATCCAAAAATTTTGCAAATTCATGGCTCAAAAAATAGTTGCTTAGGCAAAAAAGGGTTGCCAGTTTATTTTTAAGCCACTCACAATTTCTTAAAAAAAAACAAAAACCAAATCTGCATTATAGGGCTACTCGCGGTATTACACCGAAGCGTGTAGCGAGTAGCGGGGACCATCTCCGCGGCGTGGTGTCTGGGTAACACAGCTCCGAGGAAACATCGCAGGGATGGTAAGCCGTAGGCGGCACTAAGTCCGAGTTGACCGACTCGGGATTCGAACCACAGGCCTTAATACTGATCTAACTGACCGGTGGTCACAATCGCTCAGGTATTATATAGTAAAGACGTGCATTATTGAAGATGACTTTAACTGAGCATCGAACCCACAAAACCAGCTCCAAAATCTATTGCTACAACCGCTCACCCACTCCTTATGCAAATTACAGCGTATTTGCAGGGTGGCGGTGCCTCATTTTCGCAACTTACCGCCAAGACAACTACGAAAAAACGCTGCAGTAATAGCAACATTCGCTTGGCACGACTAAGCCTGTTCTTTACGTACACAATACAGTCAGAGCCAGCGCCAGAACAGTCGACTTAGGGGGGCCAAGCGTTTATCAAGGGGGGCCAAAGTTTGAAATTTAGCACAAAAGCCGTTGTTTTCAATAAAAAAAGCTTGTTCATTGGGGGAGTCAAGCATGTCGATTGGGGGCCAAGCCCCCCTGGCCCCCCTTGGCGCCGGCCCTGAGTACAGTACACACTGACAGTAAGATTAACATGAATTAAAAGTCAACGTTGGTGAATTGTTTTGTGCCTTGTAAGGATGTGGGTTCCACTTTCGCCATGCTATCTCTATAACCTATAATGCTGGTCTCGCTCTTTGGATGATGAAGAGCAGTAAGATTTGTAAAGCCGAAAAAGGGCTGATCAGAGGTTCCATCCGTGAAATAGGCATCACGTGCTTTGATAGAAAATGCAGTTACCGGCAGTGATGGGTACGATAAACCTTTCCGTATCAAAGCGATAACGTTAATCGATAACTTCAAAAAAAAACTGGGCGATACCGATAATCGATAAATATCAATTTCAAAAGCGATATCGGTAATTGATAGATTATCGCCGATAAATTTTTCCGATAAATGTTGCGGTAAAGTTTCAATTGTGTTTGACGAAGTTTTATTTTGTAAGTCGAATTGCAAAAATGTTTTTGTAGATTTTTCAAGAAAAGAGAGTAGTTTGCCTAGTCTGCCGTGGCATTAAATAAAACAAAACGCGATATTTTTTTAATTGTAACTAGACTTAATGGACACCGTGCGTTTTTTCCATAGCCAAACTTTCCCACTCTGAAGTTTTGAAAACGGTAGGCATAAAGAATAGTTTATCGCGATAATTCATCGGCGATAACAAAATACATTACAAAAGCGATATCGGTAATCAATAAATCAAAACTATTTTGAGCGATAACGATAGTCGGTAATAAATTATTGCCGATAAATTATCTCGATAAATGCCCATCTCTGGCTACCGGTATACTCTTAGTTTGGAGTAGACCATGCTTTCTAAAGCGCGGGGCCAAACTGATTCCGTGTTCTGTGGTTCATCGTGAAAAAATCCAACAATGAAACCATAAAAGGATGTCTGGCAGTGTTTTTTCTAAGGCGTTTTGAAGAACCAAAACGGTCTCTCAAAATTGTTCAGCGGTCTCTCAAAATCTGCTTCTACATTAGCCTAGAATAAATCTGCGTCTTTCAAAATTGCTTGAAGGTCCCTCAAGCCAAACTTTAAAAAAGCACAGATGTCCGGTGTCAATTAATGTGACAGATTGGCCCATAGACGAAAAAAAAAAAACAATCTGCAACAAACCAAAAATTTGAACGCCAAAGGCTAACTTCCTCAAAATTTTTGGGTCTGAACTGTGCCTGATAGCAAACCACACAACAACTTACCCTGCGGATCGAAAATCGTGAATAAACTCAGAGTAATTTAATTTCCTGCACGGAGTATGCGAAAGAACTCACATCACTGTTCTGCACTTTTTGCCAAATTGTTGCTTACGCACAGCAGAAATATTGGCATGTTTTCATACTGTAAATAATTACTGCAACCACTTACATATCAAAGCGTGACCAAAGTGTTACCAGGTTTAAGCTTGCGTGTACTGAACTAAACTTAATTATGCGATGCCATAGGCTTAGTTCATCTTTAAAAAATATAATTTGAAGACGTGACTAGCCTTACTAATTTTCACTAACTTGGTTTAATTAAAGTTACTTTGCACTGAAGTGTTTCGTGAGGATTTAACCCTAACGCAAACTAGAAAGCCAATGGCAATGTTCCTTCTCAATTCTGTTGTTATGCAACATACAATTAACTGAATTTGGTAATTTTTGCTTCCATTTTAATCTTAGAAATATTGAAAAAGAAGACAATTTAAAACATCGTATAGGCAGGGGCGTATACCCAGGAGGGGAGGGAGGCGCTGGGTCCGAGCCTCCCCTCCCACCCCGCAGAAATACAAGCTGATATATATTTCCAGTCAGCGGAACAATGGAAACAGGACATCTAATGACGCGATGACCTTTTTTTTTTCTTTTTGGTCTTCACTTAATTTTGTGGGGTAAATTAGACATCGAAAAACGAGAAGATCTTTCTTTTTGGTCTTCACCGATATTTTCAGTGGAAACGGAAACAGGAAATTGCGCCCCCCCCCACCTTTTCAAATTTTTGGGCACGCCCTTGACAGGGCTTGTTTATAAATTATGACAGGAGGTAGAGGCCTGAGACTTTCTTGTTTGTCACTTCTGTTTGAAACTCTGAAATAAGTCTTGATAAATTGCAACGCCATGAATCTAACGCATTAGAATAGAGGAGAACTCCGCCCATGCATGATGATAAAAATGTGAAGATGAAGAACAGGAGCTACCACTTAACTGAATGTTCTTTTACAAGGTGGCATGGTGGCTCCGACTAAATGTTACACAGATGTGGAAACCGTTTAAATGCATTAGCAAATTTCGGGAAGAACTTTAATCTCTCTCTCTAAAATTTTAGAATTTTGATGCTTTTAGGACCACAAAACTGCCAAATAAGCATTTTTTCTATCTTGACCCCCCCCTGAAAAATTTCTAAATTCACCCATGAAGTCTGTCGGCAATCTATGTGGATTTAAAGAATTTATAAATAAATAACTGAGGTTATTTTCAAATTATATCGAACCGAAAATTCAACAGTGATTCAGGGAGACCACGAAGTGAGCTTGCGCTCTTCGAGTCAGCAGCCACCCGGTATATATGTCAAAAGCGATCGAACTCGTTTGGTTGGATCTGTCAGCTGCGGGCGGTACAGCTATAGGCCATGTAACACGACGAGAATTTAATTCTACTTCCACCGCGGCAACAAAAATTTTAGCAACAATTTATTCATTAGCCTAAATTGTCGTTCTTTTCGGTGCTACAAGCATTTCCTTCTTACTTGAAAATTCCTGGTTGGAAGTTACTTTTGTTACTAGGTAATTTACGTGCGTTACTATGTAAGACCTTCATAACAGGTTCAATGGATTGCCAGGCAAGACTTTTCATCTACTGATTCACGACAGACCTTAATGCAAAAAGTAATGCTATTATTGCAAAATTTCTTCAGCAAAATTTTTGAAAATCAACTACTAAAAACTAAAATACAGCTACAAGAGTGCCATCGGCGGTTTGTCGTTTATACGCATAGCTAAAAATCACAACAGACGCAAAACATTTTTCATCAAAAATAAATGTAGCATAGCAGCGTCTTTTTTTTCCGCAAAAATACGATAAGATTACGGATACATGACGCGGTACAAGAAAAGGGAAGAGCGAAGAGGCACGAAAACGATTTACGTTATGGCGTGCAGGTAGAAGAGAAGTTAAAAAAACAAGAGTAAGCATGGCTGCAACATCCAAATACATCAAATCAAATCAAATCTTCATTATCCTTGCACTATTACAACGAAATGTGTCTCCAAAAATAAGCAAAGTTAATTGGCAAGTATCAAGGTCATAACTCATAACATTGAAATAATGTAAATGAATTAAGTTACAGTAAACAGCACGAAACACGTTTTTGTGAATAACGATTATAAATTGGGTTTCGATGGAAGGCCATTACAGTAATAGATCAATTTGCGGTTCATTATTATTTGAACTTTTTCGGTCAATAGCATTCGCTTAATGTTCTCGCGGCCGAATCATCTATGTGGCCGAATCATCGATTCTTGATTTACGTTTACGTGGTTATAGTTCGATTTTGCGAGTAAAATTTAGTTACAATGGAATCCACCATGCGTAATAAATTCACCATGGCGTAATACATCCACCATGGCATCCGCGTAATAAATCCACCATGGCATGACCAGCCGATTTTGGATATAATAAGCGGCGGATTTAATTTAACCGCATTTCCTATAATGCAATCTAAACCAACTCCTGGGGGTAAAATACACTCAAAACAACGATTTTCATCATTTATCAACACAAAAAATCTGTTCAATGGTGTTTGTCTGGGAGGAAAAGTTTTTTTGAGATGTTCATCAATTTCTGTTTTCACTGCACTAAATTCCTGGATCCAGACAAAAACATACTTTTAACTGCTTTGGTTTTAACAAAATGATGGAAAATTTCACTGATTGCTATTTCAAATTCGGTTTGTGTAAAAGACAATATTGAACTATTGTTTTATAATTATTCACAATTTCCGTTTATACGGACAAATTTAATTTTACATTACCAACGATCGTAGGCCAAATAAATACTGGATTTATTTAGCGGATTCTGGATTTATTAACCGAAGTTTTTGCAATAGAAAAGGAATAAGAGAATTTTGTTCCAAGCAATTTGAATGCATAAAGCGGCTAGATTTATTAACCGTGGATGTATTAAGCGGATTCCACTGTATTTGGTTTTTGTTTTCATCAATGTAGCGAATGGCAATCACCGCTGCGTACATACATGAATTTTGGGATGAAAGCTATTCCGAACTAGAGTAGATGAAATAAGATATTGTGAAAGGTATATCGAAAATATGTTCAGGCAAAAAGATATTTTTGAATGCAGGCGAACAGTTACGGTTACTACAATATTTGAGATCAGTCCCAAGTGGCAAAAATCGTCAAAACTTGTGAACTCTAGATGACGCTATGGAGTTGAATCAGAGCATGCGTTCGCTGTGTTTAGGACGTCGAAATGAACAGGAACGTGAACCGAAAACAGGAACGTGTTCGTACTCGTACAGAAAAAACAGGAACGTGTTCGTATAGAAATGAACAGGAACGTGTTCGTCGCTTTTTTTGAACGTGAAAAGAACCGCAACCTTTATAATTTGATAGACGCAGGGCCGGATTTAGACAACGAGAGGCCCTATAGGCTGTTTAATCAATGAGGCCCTGGTGATCCATGATCAGACTCATCTCTACGTATATAAAGGTCTTGTTGGTCGATCTCCAAGAAAAAAAAAACAAGATCTCCGTTGTTCGTGACGAAGCCCTTTATTTGTCCGAGACCCTATAGGCTTCAACCTGCCTAGCCTATTAGTAAATCCGGCCCTGAATAAACAAGAACCTAAGCCTCAACACAAAGTTATTATAATTTTTGGACCAAACCGGAATTGAACCATTAAAAAAAAGATGTCAAACCTGAACCTAGACCGGTTGTTTTTTCTAACTGCTCGAGCAAAGCTCAAAACAGGACATCAAGTCGACCCAGAACTGAACAGAAAACTCGTAGTACCCACTATTTTAATCTCGAACCGTCCCTTTATGTTTCAGTGGACGTAAATTCAAACCTAAACCCAAGTTTATCAAAGTTTAGTATCTTTTTTAGTACTTTGTATAAGGCGGCGTTTGGAAAAAAATTATTTAAATTTTTCTACATGTTTTTCCGGCCAATTTAAGCTGCATTTTGTCCAACATATTACATAGGATATTTCCTGTTTATATATAAGACAAATATGTAGCTTAAAATAGCCGAAAAAACTGAGACAAAATATATAGGAAATTTATGAGGTGCCGTTTGGAAAAAAATAATATGGGTTTTCCAGATGTTTTTTCGGCCAATTTAAGCTGCAGTTTGTCCCAGATATTATATAGGATATTTCCTATTTATATACAAGACAAATATGTGGCTTAAAAAGTCGAAAAACTGACACAAAATATATATGAAATTTATGAGTTACCGTTTGGAAAAAAATAGTTTAGCCATTCGGAAAAAAATAATTAAGACAAATTATTGCATAAATTTGCCAAAAAAAGCAGCGCAAAACATCCTACACGTTTTGCGCCAATTTTTTTGGCAAATTTATGCAATAATTTGTCGTATATATTATATAGGAAATTTCCTATATGTTTTGCGTTGTTTTTTTTGGATAATTTGAGCAATAATTTGTCTTATATATTATATAGGAAATTTTCTATATGTTTTGCGCTGCGTATTTTGGCTAATTTGAGCAATAATTTGTCTTATATATTATACAGAAAATTTTCTATATGTTTTGCGCTGCATGTTTTGGCTAATTTGAGCAATAATTTGTCTTATATATGATATATAGGAAATTTTCTGTATATTTTGCGTCAGTGTTTTCGGCTTTTTAGGCCACTTATTTGTCGTATATACATATAGGAAATTTCCTATATATATATTGGACAAAACGTTGCTTAAATTAGCCGAAAAAACATGTGAAAAACCTAAATCAATTTTTTCCAAACGGCGTCTCATAACTTCGTTGCATTATTCTCCTATTGTGAGAAAGCGATCAAAGCACTAGAACGAGCTCGTTTACGAGTTACCGGCCTCCTGTCTACCACACCAAGTGGGGGAATCCGCTTGGTGTTGCCGCTCCTATTCTTGCTCATCCTTTGTCAATTATGCTAAATCATTGCTTAACCTTGGATGTATTTCCAAACAAACTAAAACTTGCGAAGGTTGTTCCCGTTTTTAAAAAAGGATCCACAGATCAACTAAATAAGTATAGACCCATTTCGCTATTAACTTCCCCATCAAAACTTTTTGAGCGCATTATTTATAACAGGCTTTTATCTTTTTTTGAACGCAATAAAACCATCGTATCAACTCAGTACGGCTTTAGGCATCATCACTCCACATGACATCCCATATTGGACCTGATCACATCTTGCTTTGACAATATTGACGATAAACAATATTCTTCTTTAGTTTTTTTTGTTATTAGAAAGGCGTTTGATTCAGTATCACATGTTAAGTTAATCAAAAAACTGGAACACTATGGTATCCGAGGCATAGCCAAATCTTTGTTTGAATCATATTTGCATGAAAGAAAGTAGCGATGTGCCGAGCCGAGTCGAGTCCGAGTACTCGGCCGAGTAATAAGGCATTACTCGGACTCGGCCGAGTATTAATTGATACTCGGCCGAGTATTAAACCATTAAATCATTTTGACCTTTTTTTTGCTTTGTATCCGAATTTGAGTCGAAATTGGGACTTCTACGGACGTGATGACCTTTTTTTTTGCTCTTCACCTAATTTTGAGTTCATATTTTGACGTTGTAGATACTCGGACTTGGCCGAGTAATGTCGTGAATACTCGTTACTCGGCGAATCCGAGTAATTTTCCTTGAGGCACATCCCTAATAGAAAGCAATTTGTTTCTATTACCAATACCAATTCACCTGATAAAATAATTGTGTATGGAGTTCCTCAAGGATCTATTTTAGGTCCATTATTATTTTTAGTATACACTAACGACCTCCCCTCATGCTTGCAAACTACTCCTAGAGTTTTTGCTGATGACACTGCCTTTTATTCACGGTAAAAACAACTTATGATGTCGCGAATCCGGCTAATATTGAGCTAACTAATGTCTCGCAATGGATGAGAGCAAATGGTCAGCTGATCAACACTACTAAAGCCGAAGCACTGCTTATAACGCCCTTTGTTCGTAAAACGAGTCTGCCTTTTGTGCTTATGTTTGATGGTCAGACTATCATTCCTACAGAGGAATCACCATTGATGATCAACTTTCATTCAAAAAACACATTGCCTTACTTGAAAACAAAATTGCTCGATCTGTTGGCGTTATCGCAAAATTACGTTATTATCTTCCATCAGTTAGCCTCGTTAAGTAATGCTATTCTCTTGTGCATTCAGATTTATTCTATGCTTTACCTGTGTGAGCCTCAATCTATTCAACTTATCTTACCAAATTAAAAGTGACTGAAAAATAAAGCTTTAAGCATCATTTCAAAAATGTGAATTCGAGATACAGTAGAATTACGCCTCAATACCATCATTTTGAAGTATTAAAGCTTGAAGATTTATACACCCATGAAATTGCTACATTCATGTACCAATTTAATCGGAATAAACTTCCTGATAATTTCACCCATTATTTCAGTTACTCATCCAATGTATCACACTACACTACTCGTCAAAGTGCACAATCAACGACCATGTTCTTACTTCGCTTCATGACTACTCGTACTCAGCGTTCTGTTAAATTCATTGAAACTAAAATATAGAACAAGATTCCACAAGTCGTCAAAAAATTAACACACTCTAAGTTTAAGCTCTGTTACAAAAAAATTTTGTTAAATTCATACAATTCAACTCCACACTTGAGTCATTTGTAGAATTTACGCGCAAGCTTTAAACACTCTTGGATTTTTTTGGCAAATGCATTTGCAATTATCACTAAAATATGACGGATTATACTGTAAATAACAAATTATTAAGAAACCTTCTGCTCACACATATATTTCCTACAATCAATTTGCAGAATCTATGTACAGATAATTGTTTTGAAATTACACTGTAAGACAAAAGTTAGGCTAAATCTTAAAAATATGTTTCTATTGGGCTGCTGCTTGACTCGAAAACTTTTGGTCCCTTCGCAGCTGCCTGTTGCCCAGAGGCGTAGTGAGAAATTTTTAAAGCGGGGGCCATAATTTACACATTTTTTTTCAAGTATATTTTTTTGGCAGAGCGAATTTGAAGCTGACTGAGACACAAGAAAATCTCGGGGGTCCGGGGGCATGCTCCCCCGGAAAAATTTTGAAAATTTACATGCTGTAATGGCTATTTTAGAGCTTTCTGAAGAACTTCCACGCAAATTTTGCTTGAATTTTTTGACCTTAATTCTGAGTACTTCGCCAAATATGATGCATTTTGTTCGCACATTTTCGATTATGCGTGCTGAAGGCGTAGGCTAAGGCTTATTGCTATCGAAGAGGTTCGAAATCATGGAAAATTTGTACAGGCCTACATCGAAAACATTCTTGAAAGTGGCTGGTGGGAAGATGCACACCCCTCCTCCTACCCCCCTGGATCTGCCCCTGGCCATAAACTACAGCAACTATCAAAAGAGTACAGGAACTAACTATCAAAAGAGGGCATGGCACAATGCCCCCCCCCCTAAATACCCTCCTGCTGTTGCCAATATTGTATTTATTGCAAATCCCTTATATGTGTTTGTGTATTTTGCGCAACGAAATAAATCTGTTCTGTTCGGTTCCAACGGCACAACCAGTAAACTTGACGGCTTGTTCTCCACACAGTACTTTAAGGCTAAGCGTCAAGCAGGGAGCTATTGGAGCTATAAATATCAATTTTAAAGTCATATAGTTTGACCTGACTCGGAATCAAACCCAAGTCTACAGCTGCAGAGGCGCACGCTTTTACCACTCGACCTGGGCCTTCTGAGCTGTTAAAGTTCTTGAATCTACATAGATCGGATTTGAATCGTTATACATAAGTTTTCTCGAACCTGAACTTAGACCGGAATAGGCTAATGTTTGAAGCGGCTGGATGCTCTCGATGCTGGCTCAATAACTTGAAACATAAGCTGCAAAAATGCAACTTGAAACCTAAGCTTAACTGTGAAAACAAGGACGACAAAAAATTGAAAGTATTTTGCACCAGACGGGATACGTTTCGACTATTAAATAAAGTCTCTAGAATGCATTGTATGTTGATGGATTTACTTCATGGATTTGAAGTTTTAAGCACCACTGAAGAGACTTTAATTAAATTGAAAGTAGTTTTAAGACGTCTTTTTTGCAGATTTCAAAATTCTTTTTTTTTTTATTTGACTCGTAATTTCGCAAATATGTTTTTTATTTCTACACAATTGATTTTCTTTGATGTGATTTTTTCTTCATTTTTATCCTCCTGTCACGAAAAAGCGACGGAAGTGCTATGCGTAGTACGAATCCAGACTCGCTTAGGAGTTGTCTTTATTTCCGAGTTTTCCGGTTGAGTTTTGCTTTTACAGTAACTTCTTCAATTTGCTGCTTGTTAGATTCTACCAAGCAGAGACAATTGTCGTGAAACATCTTATCCAAGGACGCAACAACGAGGCTTGGGTGGGAGTTGAACCGTCAGCCTTGCGAACATGGCCGTCGTAAAAACGACGCTCCGAACCACTCGGTCACGCTGCCGACAGACATTCCACGGACTTACAACTCTCTGCAATAACGTTTCTTGAGTGAATCTCCTTAAAAAGATGCAAAAATATAAATAATTGTGTACTTTTTCTTGTGAATCCAATGGTATTCTAGATGTAGATTTTATTATTAGCGGGCGGAAATCAATTTCGTTTTTTAAAAGGCCCACACCCTACTTGCCTGAGGCCTACCTTAGTAGCATAAGCCTACTATATTTTGTATTACATTTACTCATGTCAACTCGACGAGTATTTATAATGTTTCAAACTAATCGTTGCTGATTATGACAGCCTATTGCAGCAGCTCTTCCCATCTTACTCTGTAGCTTATTCGCTATCTGTCATTTCCTTTATGGGATTTGTTCCTAACTCCTAATGCGCATGATATACATTTTTGCATCGACCAACTGAATCGCTTGTTATATCTTAATTCATAAGATACTAAACTCACAAAGCCAAACGTGTCTTCGCACTTGCGCAACCCCATCTTAGAAAATGTCTACGTGGCGTACCCCCCTTTTAAAACTTGTTTTCTGATAAGTAAGGGGGTGATGAAAGTCTTCAACTTCCAAAAGGAAGCGGTTGAACAAAGATGTTAGAGAATCACTGCTCTAGGCCAACACCCAAGGTCGACATCAGTCTCGCGATCATGAGTTTTCATATTGTCCTCGTCTGTGGTAGAACAAAGCATTGTCTATTATTATGATCACATGAATCTAACTTACAGCTTTGAGTGCTTTCTGATAATCACAGACACGAAAATTAAGCGCCATGAAAAAGTCAGAACGATTTATCCTATGTGAAGATCCGGAGAACAACAAATGTTAAAAAATAGCGAAGAAAATATCATTGGCCATTGACTCCTCGTGCACTTTTACATTGTTAAATCTGGTGCTTCTGAAAAAAAAAAAAAAAAAAAGGGTTCCCTCGCTCTACACACTTCGATGTTAAAAATTCTGTTTCTATTTTAATTACTTAATCAAAAGGTTTGACGTCATTATGATTTCTAACGAACTCCTTCCATTGAAAACTCCAGTGTAGGCCACTTCTGGTTCTGGCATTCCCATTCATTCAAAACCCTTAAGCTCAAAACCGTTGAGCCAGTGGTTCTTAAACTGGGTTCGACCGAACCCCAGGGGTTCGGTAAGGCTGTAGCAGGGGTTCGGCTAAGATCAGAATAAGTTCTTGCAAAAAGGCATACAGTTGTAGTAAATGACTATCTCTGCGTGGAATGATGCATTCCCCCACCATACTCTTTCAACGCTGTTTTTGATGAATACAATTTTTCCATAGTTTCAAACCTATTTGATAACAATCATCTTTACGCCTTAAGCACGCATAAATCAAAAATGTGCGAACAAAATGCATCATATTTGGTGAAGGACTTAGAGTTAGAGGCAAAAAAAATTAAACAGAATTTGGCATAAAAATTGTTCAAAAAGCGCTAAAATGGCCATTACCGTGTCTAAATTTTTGAAAACTTTCCGGGGAAGCATACCCCCGGACCCCCCTAGAGCCATATTTTTGTTCCTCAATTTGCTTCAAATTAACTTTCCGGAAAAAAAAAATACGCTTCAAAAATGTAAAAATTTTATGCCACCCTCCACCGCCTTAAGAATATTCTGAATACGCCCCTGACGTGAAACATTTTCAAAAAGCTTATGCCCTTTTCCGGTGTAGACGTCTAACGTCTTTGCACTCATTTAACATTCAACCTAATTCAAAACTGCATCCCCCCTCTAAAATTTTCTGGATCCGCTCCTGGTTATAATTAAGGGTTCGATGTATGCTTGCATGACACCTGTTGGGTTCGATACTTCCGACAAGTTTGAGAACCACTGCGTTAAGCAATCTTTTTGTCGCATTCTTCGCAAAAAGTGGTCTCCAATAAAAAACGTTTTGCTTTATGCATGGCGGCCCATTTCAATAGGCGAGGGAAATAGTTGCAATTTTTCTGATTTTGTTGCGCTAACCACTGGCACTAACTATAAGCTTGTTTTGTACCGTTTTTTGATGGATGATGCGTAGTTTGCAATCCGTGAATTGTGCCGTACCAAGTTGCCTACTATCGGTAACACTACAATATTGAGAAATTTAGAATTTATCTAGCTAATAGCTATAGGCCTAATTATTATGAAACTGTGCAGTTTTACTTAAAAATTAACAAAATATAGGGCAGCACTTTCTTTCTGGAACATTTTTTGAAAAGTACCGACAAAAGTACCGCGGCACTACCGGCGGTACTTTTCATTTTCAAGTACCGAGTACCGGTACCGCCGGTACTTTTAACAAAGGACCGGGCCCACCTCTGCCAAGGACACCACGAGACTGCGTAAATTCAGTCACGATGAAACAAATTCATTCTTAAAAATGCGATATGTAGGCTATCAATTAAATAAAACAGTAGCTCAGTTGCAAAGCGCACGCTATCGGTGCTGGAGGTCTGGGGTTTGATTCCCGGGCCAGTCAAATTGGCACAGTGTCGCCAACGGTTCGCCACCGTTGCGACGTTTCTTCGGAGCTGTGTTGCCCAGGCGTTAAGCCGAGGAGATGGGCCCCGCCACTCGTTACACGCTTCGGCGTAGCACGGCGAGTATAATGAAGATTTGATTTGATTTGATGCAAAGTTTACGTAGAAACATCAATCTGCAAAGTCTAAATTTGAAACAACGGTTAAAAAAATTTAAGTGTAGGCCTACTGAATAGTAGTAGTAGTCTGTTTTATTCAACAATCATCAAAGTCCTACGTAAAAACAACGCATGTCACAAGATACGACCGAAAAAAAGGTAACAACGACAAAACGTTAACCGTTAAACCTACAACCCTACAATGAATTTAAAAAGTAAAAAAGCATGGTCGCTGCGGAAAAAGAGCGTTAACGGGCCAAATCTAGTGATCGGCGATTCGGAAAACAAACACTCTGCTTCTATAGGCAAAGTTGTCAATTTTCAGGTCAGTTTGCGTTTTATTCTAGCACATATGATCATAATTGTTGTTTCAACTAATTTGCTGGATTGCAAATAAAATAGTAAATTATTTGGGATTTGCATTGGAGCTACTAAAAATTTCAGATTTGGTTTGAATTTAAAGTTACGGATTTCAATCGGTTTACAGACTTCAAATTTTAAAAATATTAAATTCGGACTTTTTTGCGAAGTGCTATGCTTGCCAGCTGTGGCCAGTTACTAACAGTCACTCCAGTAAGCCACCCACAAGTTGCGACCCATTGGACCCATACCATTAGCTACAATTTTTGACTTCTGAGTTCGAACCATAACCATAATCGCTTCTGTGGTCTCTTTTAAACAGGGAGTCGAACCGAACCCAAACCGGAGTTTTATAAACCGGTTTTAAACTATTTTTGTCGAACCTTAACCGAAACCGACTCGTATTTGTCAAAATCACAAAGAACGAATCGGAACTGAACCGAATAGTTTGAGTACTTGAGAACCATAACCGAACCCGAACCGATTGAAAAAAGCGGTTCGCCTCGTGACGTCACACGCGTCACTTTGAAGCTGGTTTGAATTCAAAATAATTGTCACTTATGTGAGTAATGTATGCATGGTGAAAAAGTCTTTTACGGTTACCGTTAATTGGCTTTTAGGGATGTGCTTCAAGGAAAATTACTCGGACTCGCCGTAGGGTCACGCAGTCATGCCTAGTCTTTTTGACGGGCATGCTTCAACGATCACCCGTTTTGCTGCGTGTGCCCTTTTCCGCGCTAGGCCATTACTTATTATGAACGTGTGTTTCTAACGTAATGGAGTGCGGAAATAAAAACGATATGATTGATTCACGACATTACTCGGCCCAGTATCTATTCTGCGACGTCAAGATATGAACTCCAAATCAGGTGAAGAGCAAAAAAAAGGTCATCACGTCCGTAAAAATCCTAATTTCGACTCGAAGTTGGGTGTAGAGCAGAAAAAAAAGGTCAAAATGATAATGGTTTAATACTCGGCCGAGTATTCGGACTCGACTTGGCACATCCCTACTGGTCTTACTGCAAGTTAAAATTATGCGTTATATTGGCCTGTCAATGCGAAGAAAAATTGCGTTGTACGTTTCATTTTTTAAATTGTGTTACTAGAACTTTACCATTTTTTACTGTGAACCTAAACCGGAATTTTATAAACCGGTTTTGAAATATTTTTTGCTGGAGCGATTCCAAGCCGAATCGTTTCAATTTATGTGAACCTTAACCGGAACTGGACCAAAATTTGAAACCGCTGTTGAACCCAAACCGAACCTGAACCGGAAAAATCAAATGGTTCGACTGCTTTTAACAAAGGCGTACGTTTTTCGTGAAAATAGGCGCTTTTTATTTAGCCGTAATCAATATTGAGCGCTAGAGATGTCAACCGCGCAGCGCAGCTTGCGCTGCCGCTTTTATCGTGTTTTTGCAGCGTAGTTGCAGCGTGCCGCGTAGTGGAGTAAAGGTGTGTTTACACAGAATACGATGAAATTTTTCGTACGTGCAGTGACGTAGGTTACTAAACTGTTAGAGGTTATGACGTAAAGCTACGTCACTATCCGCGGCATTCTAGAATACAACTGTTAGGGGCTTCCCAAAACAAGCGGTAGGAAGCAAAACTGTTTGGGTTTGCGTTGTGTGAAAGATATTTTCGTCAACTGCTTACGTCAAAAATCTCATGAAATTTCGTACGACAGCAAATCGGACTGAAATCGCATTTAGTGTAAACAGACCTTAAGAGGTTATGACGTAAAGCTACGTCACTATCAGCGGCATTCTAGAATATAATCGTTAGGGGCTTTTCGAAGCAACCGGTAAGAAGCAAAACTGTTTGGGTTTGCGTTGTGTGAAAGATATTTTCGTCAACTGCTTACGTCAAAAATCTCATGAAACTTCGTACGACAGCAAATCGGACTAAAATCGCATTTAGTGTAAACAGACCTTAAGGTCTGTTTAAATGCGATTTCAGTCCGATTTGCTGTCGTACGAAGTTTCATCAGATTTTTGACGTAAGCAGTTGACGAAATTATCTATCACACAATACAAACCCAAACAGTTTTGTTTCCTACTGGTTGTTTTGGGAAGCCCCTTAAGATTGTATTCTAGAATGCCGTGGATAGTGACGTAGCTTTACGTCATAACCTCTAACAGTTTCGTAACCTACGTCACTGTACGTACGAAAAATTTCATCGTATTCTGTGTAAACACACCTTTAAACGTCTGCCGCGTAGTGGAGGCGTGCCGCGCAAAGTATATTTCTGTTTTCAAATACTTTAATAAGATCTTAAATATTTTCATTAAATCTTAACAACATCCTAAAAAACTGCGGTGTGCAGCGCGTTGCGGTACTAAAATTGTTCAACAAATTGCGGTTGCAGCGCAGCTTGCGGACAAAAAACACTGGAGCAGCGCAGCTTGCGGACATAATTTGTGTGTCCGCGACATCTCTATTGAGCACCTCTAATTTTTTTTAGCTTGAGTGGGAACTGGGAGCAACATAAGGCAGTGGGGTCCCCGAACTTTGCGAGAGTTGCGACGCAATATTTACTAGTACTACCACAGCTTATGGCGACCTATTCAACTTTATTCAAGTAATAAAACATCGATGGAGGAAACAAATTCCTTCTTTCGAATTAAATTTTCAATAAGGCTACTGGCTAGTGAGACAGTGACAGAGTGAGAACTGAGAAGGATGAGCTTGTAGCATGCTAGTCTAGACTAGTCCATATGTACTTTCCATGATGGACTTCACATTAATTTCAATTTGTTGTTTTGAAGGTAAGAATTTTAAAGCTGTGGTTTATTTCGAGATTAATTTGTCTTTTCACAACTTGCTAAGATTCTTAGTCAACTGACTAGTGGGTCGCGACGCATACAGTTTGACAGTACGGTAGGCATAGTCTACCTGTCACATACCATGGCCTGGCGGTACCACGCGCTAGTGACAGATCTTACGTGACGGGTTCAATTTGCGGCTGGAGCCGATCGCATTTGACATCAGATGTATAACGAGTGGCTGCTGACTTTAAGAGCGCAAGCTCACTTCGCAGTCTCCCTCAATTACTGTTGAATTTTCAGTTCAATATAATTTGAAAATAACCTCAGTTATACCACAAGAAATATTTGCTTTAATTTGCAGCATACTTACTACAAAACAATACCGGTGCTACTTTTTAGAAAAATTGATAAATTTTAATGTGATGCATCGGTAAAGCTGTTATGGTAAGTGCCTGCCGTTCTACTGAAAGTACTGGTAGGCCTAGAATAGTCACTGGTTATCTAAAAATGCTGTTCAATTTTCCCGAGAGTTTAAAACTCGCATAGCCAGATAGCAGCAGGTATCTAGTTGATACCGGTAGTCTACTTATTTAAACTGTTTAAATAAGTAATTCACTGACATTTAAAAAAGATTTTTCGCTGCATACTACTAGGCCATGGCAAGCACTGAGCAGTTGGGCTCGACTAACAAAATAATACCGGTACGTCGATACTGTACCTTAGATCAGCGTTTCCCAAACAGCCTACTACCACTATAGACAGCGGTTGCCAGTAACTTTGCCACATGGTAACTTCACTGCAGTAACTTCGCCACACTTTCATACATCAAAAATTTACATTGCCTACACCGAAACAAGACTATAAATTTTCGGTTGTAAAAAATTTTATTGGGCTTTTCCAGTTAAATTTATTAAGGTACCGTAACATCGTCACATAGTAACTTCACCACATAATCGAAACTGTGGGGAAGGTGTGGGTAGAGGTGTGGAAGAGTGCATGGGTTGAGTGGGGAAGTGTGTTGGGGTGTAGGGGGAGATGAGGGGAGCTGTGGGAAGAGGTATGGGGGGTGTAGGGGGAGGTATAGGGAAGTGTGTTGGAGTGTGGGGATGAGTAAGGAAAAATATGTGGGAAGTGTGGGGAGGGGTGTGGGAAAGTATATGGGGTGAATGGGGAAGTGTGTTGGCATGAGGGGAAGGGATGTGGGGAGAGGAATGGGGGAGGTGTAGGGAAGTGTGATAGGGTGTAGGGCCCCAACACACTTCCCCACATTTTCTCCCTCACCTTACTCCCCTCACCTTTCCTTACATCTCCCCCACACCCCAACACACTTTCCTACACCTCTTCTCATACCTTTTCCCATATCTCCCCTTCCTCCCCCCACACCCCAACATGCTTTCCTACACCTATCCCCACATCTCCCTCACCTTCTCAAAGTGTGGTGAAGTCACCATGTGACAAAGTTTCTGTGGCGAAGTTACCATGTGGCAAAGTTACTGGCAACCATAGACAGCTACCGGTACTGTCTACATTATTTTGGTATGTGAAACTTGCTCCCTACACCGGCCGTTAGCTCAGTTGCAAAGTGCACGCTATCGGTGCGGGAGGTCTGGGGTTCGATTCCCGGGCTGGTCAAATCAGCACAGTGTCGCCAACGACTCGCCACCGTTGCGACGTTTCTTTGGAGCTGTGTAGCCCAGGCGCTAAGCCGCGGAGATGGGCCCCGCAACTCGTTACACGCTTCGGCGTAATACGGCGAGTATAATGAAGATTTGATAACCGGTCGTTAGCTCAGTTGCTAAGCGCACGCTCTCGGTGCGGGAAGTCTGGGGTTCGATTTCCGGACCGGTCAAATCGGCACAGTGTTGCCAACGGCTCGCCACCGCTGCGACGTTTCTTTGGAGCTGTGTAGCCCAGGCGCTAAGCCGCGGAGATGGGCCCCGCCACTCGTTACACGCTTCGGCGTAATACAGCAAGTATAATGAAGATTTGATTTTTGATTTGAAACTTGCTCCCTTGTGCTTACATTACCAAGAAATTTCTTGAATGTTGTAGATTAATTTTGTGAAATGCCAATACGCTCGCGGACCCTGACCCCCAGCAAGCTTTTCATGGACCCCTGGTTGGGAACCACTGGTCTAACCTAAGATAAACAAAACTAGGCTAATGTATGCTAGGCCTAGACTAGTATGGCACCAGTACCTTGATGGGTACTGGGTAGGCAGAAGTGGCAGTCTGTCGTAAGTTGGTTAAAAATAATGATTTTATGGTAGTCTATTCAATACTAATGCTGAACCAAAAAATGTCCAAGTTTACTGGTCAATGCTGCTGCCTAGTCTGTAGTCTAGTGTATTTGTTGGAAAAAAATCAATGATCGATTATTTGCTAGTGTACTGGTACTGGAGTACGGAGTACTGGTACAGTGGTAGTCTGGTTTGTATAATATTTCAAGAGTGAAGTACAGGATAATGTTCCCTCTCGTAGTAGAGAAAGAGAGAGAGAGTTTATTTTTTTGCCAGTACACGTGTCACAGAAAAATAACGATTACACATACAGTAGTAATAGCACTGTTACACACAATACAATGATTTGTGCACAATGGCAGGTAGCACCGAAAAATCGTTAGGTTATCGCGTCAAGATGCTCCCTGACACGAATGCAGTAAACAGTGAGATAAAAAAAAGCTGTGTATCAATTGTTAATATTCTGTCATTTACCTTATCTACATTTCAAATTTTAGTCGGCTTAAGGCTCATGATTCTGGTTTCTGAATCATTATCAACTTTTGATATCGTAATATCATTTGTGAAACTTTACTTTGATGTAATGTGATTGTTGGTTTTCATGCAATGATTGTTTATTACGCTAAATACTGTATTCTAGATTTGCTTACTGTTTATTTATGTTGTTGTTTATTTACCAGTTTACTTGTGTTTGATTTGGTGCAATGCAATGAGTTGTGCAAATAAATTACGTAAATAGTTCCTGAATTTCTAACCTGAGCATATAAATCTTTTTGTTCAGTAACTACTTGTTCATTCTTGATTCAATTGGTGCTGCAATAATCATGTTATCAATGTTGTCATAATTTTGTCGAGCGGTCCATTCTTTTGGAGGAATTATCTGTTTAGCAAAAATTTCTTCAAATATCATAAATGAATTTTATTTGCTGTTAGAATAAATTATGCAAAATGTAAAACAGCTTAGAAATCAGTTGTAGCAGCATTGCATCTTGCAAATCAATGTGATCTCTTTAATATTGTTATGGAGAATGCTTTGTCGCAAACAGCTATGATCCAAGTTTAAAACTTTACCATTGTGAAAATTTATCTTTTTGTGAAACTAAGGTGCTTCAAAAATTCACCTTAAAAAGCCATAAAACTAATAAGTAAGATGTAATTATTGCAAAACAATTAAAACAAAATTTCAATGGGAATCACAAAAAAAATTCTTTGAAAAGAAGAAATCTTGTGTTTGATTTGGTGCGATGTAATGAGTTGTGCAATAAATTACATAGCAGATATCTATCTGTCTGTAACTGTCGATATTATACTGATGAGTGATGACAGATACTGCACATTCCCCAAAATAGTCTAGGAGTTTTAGGAAAAGTCGGTGAATTTAATGAACCAATTTGCTTACCAGTGGCAGTACTCTTAACCAATATAGGGCTGTAACGGTAGTAATGAAAACAAAAGAATTGTATAATTTCATTATTTTTGTCAGGTATCTAGCAAGACTTGTACTGTACGTGATTGTAGTATGTAAGTACGTGTTTCAGCATCAAGAGTTGGGTAAAATGGGCTCATTTTTAAGTCGCCAAAATGGAAATGTTGAAGAACTTGAAAATGGAGGCAGCTATAACTACATCTTTCCTCCCAAATCAGGTAATTGTATTTAGTTATTCTCTGAGTTAAGTTTTAGTAAGTTTCAGCTGAAAAAAAGTGCTCTGGTGTGGTTAATGCTTCATATTTGCCTCCGACATTGTTATGTTGTGACATCACTATTTTAACTACTGTTGCTTCTAAGTTTTTCGCAAGTGCAAATTTGCCCAAAGATTTAGGGGGTTGAAGAAGGTTTGATCCAATTTTTGCCTCGAAGTCTAGTTTTCAAAGTATAAAACTTTTGTTTTGCACCAAAATACTGAACACTTATTCAAATTTTGCCAAAAATCTCTATTCCAGTTGGTAAGCTTACAAAGAAATTGTAAAATTTTGCCAGACTTTTCTCATTTTTCACCTAAGAGGGAACAGTGATTGTAGGTGTCTGTACTGACCCTATACTTCCCAGAATTCTCTGTGATATGCCGTAGCTTAAGCTATACTGATACCGGTATATAGCCGTAGCAGATCACAATAAAATTGCTTAAAAACATTGAATTTGCAATTTTACGCTGGTTAGCTGTTGATATTTTTCAATTTAAACTTCTAGATCAAAGAAAGTTTATTTTTGATTTGTGTTATAGTAGTTTGTTATGGTAGATTGTAATGTGAAGTAGCTATATAATATGTTGTGCTTTGCCTTTAATGCTTGCTGCATATTTCGTTTCTTCACTAAGCTTTTGCTTGCTTTGTTTTTCAGTGTCGTCCTTTTCTTCACTGTACTTTTATTCATTCCGTGTTGTCACTGTGTGTTGCTTTCTGTTAAACCGCTTTGAGATACTAGGTTGACTTATTGTTTCTAGATATGGAGTTGTATATAAATGGTTATTAAATGATTACTGGTATTGTTTGCATTGTAAAATTTTTTGGTTTTGCATTCACTCTTCACTGCTTAAGCATTTGCTATTGTGTTTTCTGATGTTGCATTGTGGTGGCATTGAATGCTAATTGTAGTACTAATATCTATACTAATTGTATAACATTTTTTCCACATCTAACAGAATATGCAAGCTTCCTTACCATTCCGAGTTATTAATTTCGATTTTACATTTCTAGGTTCCTACTTCGCTACTCATTTTTTTATGGGAGGGAAGAAATTTGATACTGCGCAACCCGAAGGCTATTTATTCGGAGACAATTCAGACCTGAATTATTTGGGTCCAAAACCTCATAATGTACGTAATTTTCACACATTAAACTTTAGGGTAATTTTACATATCGACCGTTCTCATTGTTACTGCATGATGTCACAATTGCAACTGTTTATAATGACGGCAGATAGTGCAATAGACCTTGATTTTAGTTCTGTGTAGTTTAAAGTCAAACCACTTGAATTTTTTAAAACTTTGCGAACCTTTTGTGAATTGCCTGATATTACACAGTTTGGTTAGTTCTTTTCATTTCGTCAATGTGAGCATTTGACTCCATCAGTTTTATCTAAAATAATTTAGGTTTCTAATAGCAATATCATAACCTTTTCCTTCTTATGCCTACCACACTAGTAACTTAAAGTGAGTCACTCACGCGTCTTTGACTTAATTGTTTGATCTTTTAACAGCTCAAATGGCCGAATGATAAGAGCGTCTGCCTCAGGAGCTGTTGACTCGGATTTGATTCCGAGTCGGATCAAACCAATGATTGTAGAATTGCTATTAGCTGCTTCCCTGCTTGATGCTCAGCATTGAAGGGACAATGAGGAGAACAAGTTGGCAAGTTTACTTGTTGTGCCACTGGGAAAGGCACTTTGCCAGATTGCACCAACTTGAAATGGTAGACAGATGGCCGGCAACTCCTAAGCGAGCTCGTACAGTGCTTTGATCGCTTTGTCGTGATAGGAGGGTAACTATGCTAAACTACAACTTTGACTTTGGAAACCAATCTTACTGACATTTTCATTTTTATGACAATAAGTGTATCTAAACAGTTTTTTTTTTATGAAATACCACTTACATTTTTATTTTTTATGCAATACAGTTTTCATATCGGTCCCCCAGTGGAAACCAGCCGGTACGAGCACTTAAATGTCTCGTTAATATTCGCAAAGATTCACTTAGACTTGTAAGGTAAGTTGGTTTCATGCTGAATTGAGATTTGTTTTAAATAGGTTTTCAAAATCAACTGCATCTTCTTCCTGAAAAGTAATGTTGAAGACATTTCGTAATCGAGAATCAATTGTACACCGGCTGATTAGCTCAGCTGTTAAGACATTGCTGTCGGTGTGGGAGGTCTAAGGTTTGAATATCGGGTCGTTCAAAGTTGACGCAGTGTCGCCAATGGCTCACTACCGCTGCGACGTTTTTTCGAAGCTGTGTTGACCAGGCGCTAAGCCGCGGAGATGAACCTCGCCACTCGTTACACGTTTCGGCGTAATACCGTGAGTATAATGAAGGTTTGATTTTGGTGTTTGAACCAATGCTACTGCACTGTTGAGCAAAACCAAATTAGCTGACGTTTTTACAGAGCTCCTAATCCTCAGGGAAAACCAGATGATGATTCTATAATCAGCAATACAACTCCAGAGGAGAACAGACCTTCAACAAATCCACTTTTTAATCTGGAATTTACATTTGATGCTGATTGCCCTTGTTCTGTTACAATTTATTACAATGCTCAGGAAGAAATGCACGGCAAAGTTGTTACGTAAGCGCTTATTGAGCATACACAGTTACGTTATGCAATATTTACTCATATCGGCCGGATAACTCAGTATGAAGACATTGCTACTGGTGCGGGAGATCTGGAATTCGAATCCTGGGTCGGTCAGACCCAACATTGTGTCGCCAACAGCTTGCTACCACTGCGACGTTTCTTTGGAGTTGTGTAACCCAGGCGCCTGGCAGCGGAGATGGATCCCACCGCTCGTTACACGCTTCGGCGTAATACCGCCAGTATAATGAAGATTTGATTTTTTATCAATATTTATTTTTGCTTACTCTACTCTGGTGGTTTATTTGCTATAATGTTACCCAAGCAGTTTCTTTGAACGCTGCTCTTCGTAACCTGTGTTTTTCTTTAAAAAATTTTTTTTCACCTTAATTTAGATTTTTAATGATTAAAAAATAATTGAAAAATTAAAAAGTAATTTGTTTTCTTTGAAGCAATTTTCACTAAGTTTTGCTTTAAAAGATTGTATGTAATTATATTTTTTAGATTCGCAGTGTCAGGTGGTAAAAATCGATCTGATACAGTTCATTATAATTCCGGTTGCAATCAACAGTTTTGTGTACCTACTCATGTAGTCGACCCTTCTCTCTTATACAAGGAAGAATCGGTAAGATGAGCATAATAATACCCTATATTGCAATATTCTTTGTTTCTGTAGAGCCGATTGTTTTTTCAATTTTATTGCTTGAAGTCTGACACACTTAAAGTCGCCAACCGCTCGCCACCACTGCGATGCTGCTTCGGAGCTGTGTTGCCCAAGCGCTAAACCGCAGAGATGGGCGTCGCCACTCGTTCGTTACACGTTTCGGCGTAATACCGCGAGTATAATGAACATCTGATTTTTTTGATGTGATTCACTTGAAGTCAAAGCAAAGTTTTTGTTGTAAAATTTTGTTTCAGCAAACTTTCCCTTGTTATCTTTGCTTTTCTTCTAAAATGACCTTGAAGCCGAACAGCTTATGATTTTGTTATGCTAAAGTAAGAATCTTTAGTTTGACCACTTCTTCTCTTTCGTTTGCCAACTTTTGGGTTTGGTAATAGATGATTAGCTGCTAACTTTAGCCTTTTCATTGTTATTTATGCTCATGTGTTTTAGTTGAATGTAGTTTTACAGAAATTGTGTGCTTAGTGCTCACTGCTTGCTGTTGATCAGTATTCCGGTTCAAGTATTATTGAATCAAGTCTATCAAACGTATAATCTAGTGATTACTGTCCAATTATAAATGTGCATGGAGCAGATAAAGTGTGCTGCTTAGTAGGATGGTTTTCCAAATCTAAGTTGTGATGCTGGTCTTAAGGATGAAAACATACGATTTGATTGTTTTACAGAAAACATGGGACCCAAAACATATTCCAATCGCAATCCAAGTGTGTGCAGAGTGTGGACCAGATCTTGCTGGTCACAGTCATGTGACATATGCTGCGTTTGATAAGGTATAACTAGCAGATATTACTTTTGCATTGTTGTTACAAATTTGACTGTGGTGGGTACAAAAACTTTAAAATTTTTCATATTGCCGGGCTGTTAACAAAAGAATGAGTTTTTGAAAAATGAAGCTCAGTTGTTTAGAGATTGCTATCGGACCTGGAGGTCTGGGGCTCGAATCCCGGGTCGGTCAAATCGGACACAGTGTCGCCAACGCTGTGACGTTTCTTCGGAGCTGTGTTGCGAGGCGCTATGCCGCGGAGATAGACCCCGCCACTCGCGACATGCTTCCGTGTAATAACGCGATTATAATGAAGATTTTTGAATAATTTCATGTGTTCGAATATCTGAACGCTTCTGATACCAGAAGGTTGGGATTTAGATTGTGAATTGTAAAATACTAAAGAGTTTTTTGCTCTGTCAAATAGCGACGTTATTTAGAGAATGTTTTTCATGTGGTAGAATCCCTATAAGCCAAGTTTTCTTTGCCTGGGCATAGTAATGGACTTGAATCCGTTCGCCATGGAAATGTTACTGTTCATAACCAAGTTACACAATTCTTGTTACAAATTCTAGCCTGTACAAATATACTAGAAAGTATGATCAATATTGGATTAAATATTAACCAACATTGACAGGGATCTTATTTTTTTCCAGAATTCTGACGAAACGTGGAATGTGAAAGTTACCAAGCAAAAACAAGCGGTATGATGTTTATTATTTCTTCTTAAATGAATAAATCATGTTATTTTCAAATTATGTAAGCTTGCGCTCTTCGAGTCAGCAGCCACCCGGTATATAGGTCAAATGCGATCGGCTCCAGCCGTAAATCGAACCCGTCACGTTGGATCTGCAACTTGCGCGAGGTACCGTCAAGCCATGTTGCTGACTGCTGTAATCAAATTTTATATGACCTATTTTATTATTTGAAGAAGAACCTCACCTGATAAACCCATTGGGGGAAAACAGTCTGTAGTGAGATTTATAATTTTATGCTTTTAATCTGTTATTAAATCATATGACCTATTTTATGTATTTTTTATATAGTCTTATTTTGATGCTTTTCGATGTATTTATCTATTACAAGAATTGATTTTGCTTATGTTTTACCTTGGCATTTTTGTCTTTTCATTATTGAATGTTTGTGGTGAAGAAATAGAATATCTATCTACCTTTTCAAATGATGTTTTAATACGCTCAGGGAATATTGTAACGATTCTTAGCTTTCTTGTGTATTGATTTTCAAGCAAATGAAGTTGTTTCAAAAACGACATTTTCAGAAAAGGGAATGTGCATTTAAAATATTGGACTTGATGCGTCAAAATTTTTTCACATTTTCCATAAACCCACAATCTTTCATTTTCTGCACGAAGCCATAAGTTATGTGGTTTTAATTACTTACATCATTCGGTTTGCTACGCTAGGTTAAGGGAGGCTTGAGGTCAGTCAATTTTTCAAATGGCGTGCAGCAGCTTATACAAGCGACGTCTGTAGCTTGCTCAACTACCTCGCTGATCTCCTGCGTAGGAAACTACTTTCTTGACATGACTCAGCAAAATGACGTCATTTTTCACAATTTTATGTAACTACTGAATGAAGTTTTGGAATCACAACAATAGTTTTTATCTTGATTAGAATCAACGTCTTTTCTGGCAATATACTTGATCTGTCGGTTGCCATGTTGGGTTTGATGCTCTTAGGTGCGTTTACCGATACGCGACAAGCGACAATTTTTGTCGCACCTTGTTTGTTTGACTGCTGAAGCATGACGCAAGAAGCCGAGGAAACCTTCTACCATCAGTTACATTACACTTTTTGTCGCGTTGTCGCACGTCGCCTATCACGTATCGGTAAACGCAGCTTACGATTAATGTTATCGTCAAAAAGGTTATGAGAGTTTATGAATGAAAAATTATCACACGCTTAGGCCTCATTCTTGTTCTAAAAGTGTCATTTCGTTTAGTTAGTAACGTACTTGTCATGGGTTAGTGTCCACCGAAGAATGTGTTTTATAAAAACAAACTTGAATACCTGCCTATAATGGAAACCTGTTTCCAGATCAATGGTGTCTGTTATTTGTTTCAAGAAATTTACGGAATCGAAAACAAACACAAATCAAATAGAGAAGGTAATAGATACAAGTCTCATGAGAGTTGTGTAGCATGAAGTATTACAATCAAATATTCGTTCTACTCGCGTTATTACGCCGAAGCGTGTAACGAGTGGCGGGGCCCATCTCTGCGGTTTAGCGCCTGGGCAACACAGCTCCGAAGAAACAGCGCAGCGGGTGGTAGCCGCTGGCGACACTTTTTCCGATTTGACCATCCCGATATTCGAACCCCAGTTTTACCGCTTCGATGGCGATATGCTTTACAACTTATCTAAACTGCCGGTTGGCATGAAGTATTAGTGCTTAGATAAAGCCACGCTTTTTTCATTGAATTGATTTAGTATCAGGAGATGTTCAGCTGTATTTGCTTGGGCTGATAATTTTCGCATGGATAACGTCAGACACTGCTAAAGTGTGTCGAACCTTTGAATGATTTCAGTTAATAGTTTAAATTTTGATGGGCTGATGTGTTATGTGTTGTGTTATTATCTGTTCTTCATTTGTGTTGAAATGACTTTTTAAAGAAACTACTGATTGAAGCTGTTTTATCCAAAACTTGTATAATTGATTGACAGTGCAGAGCTTAAGAATGACTATGAAAAAGCTGTTTTTTCCATTAAGTACTGACATTAGGCTCTAGGTAATGACAGCGTTAAGCTTATACTGTCGTGTTCACTGCGCAGGTTAAGGCTTTTTTGTAGTGCACAAGCCGGGTTGGGCCCGAAAATGCGGCCACTACGCTTCTAACTCAGTAAATGTTTACAAGTAGAGGTTAATGAGGATACATCCATATATATGAGAACTTTGATTGCAGAACCTGGCGATGTTGGAGTTCCGAATGATGATAATGAGGATGAAGAGGAGGATGATAATTCCGAATGTGTGGTTTGTCTTTCCGATATGAGAGACACACTCATTCTTCCGTGCAAGCACCTGTGTTTGTGTAGTTCTTGTGGTGAGTTTTTTGCCGCCTAGGTCTTAAAATGGTTGCTTTAAATTCCACCCATAAAATATAATGCTTTAGTAATCTAAAGTGTGAATATCAACTTGACTTGGTTTCAGAACAAAATCAACAATCTTTTAGCCTTCTACGTTACTATATTACAGGTTGGCGTTTTGTGATACATTTTTTTCGAACATACTTGATGCTAAGGTGATACGCGACTGGCGATGTGTGACAACGCGACAAAAATTATAATTTACGTGAATGTACCACAAGGTTTTTGCAGATTTTCACGTGATCGATAAACAGTAAAATAAAACAAACAAGGTGCGATAAAAAATTGTCGTGTTGTCGTGTGTGGCGTAGCGGTAAACGTACCTTTAGTTAGTCCACTTTGGTGTAAAATTTTGTTGCCTTGCTGTGTTGACTTATCTTGATTTTTTGTGGGTTTAAATGACTGCTTCAGTTGGCATAAGCTGTTGCTTATATCCTCAGCTTACTTACGGCTCATATTTACCTATGTTTAATGGTGCTTAGTACACTATTGTATAGCTCCCGGTGCGCTTAGTTTAAATTAAAATGTGATGGACCAAAATCAGTTTCATTTTGGTTTGTAACGACATACTGTACATCAAGTACGTTACAGCGCAGTCTTAAACACATAACCAACTGGGGATATGAAGTGAATGAATTTTACCGTGGTTGGAATTATTGCTGCAATATTTTGTATACTTGGCTGCATCTGAAAAAAAAATAGCGTCTAGTCACTTTATTACACCACGCCTGTGTCAATTTTTTCATGGTTGTCAGTCCGCCCTTTTATCACTTTCGCGAGCTAGTTTTTTTATCTGCTGCGTCTTGTGAACTTTGCAAATGAAACTTTGGATTATGTCTTGACATTAGTCAGCTAAGTTTGTGTAATGACGTCATACGTGTATTTAGCCAATCAGCTTCGCTTCCAGCAAAGTGGCTGCCCGATATGTCGTCAACCATTCAGAGCTCTGCTGCAAATCCGAGCGGTGAGGAAGAAATCTCCTCTTTCGGGCAACAATGAGCCAGAAACTATTCCGGAAGAAAACAATGAAAGCCAGCCTGCCGATGCAGGTCGGTTAATGAAATTATGGTTAAAGATGCAGAGAATTTGACTGGCTCGTTTGCTCAGTTGTAAAGCATATTGCTATCGGTGCGGGAGGTTTGGGGTTCGATTCCTAAGCCGGTCAAATCAGATACGGCTTGCCCCCGCTGCGACGTTTTTTCATAGCTGTTTTGCCCAGGCACTAAGCCGCGGAGATAGGCCCCGCCACTCGTTGCATGCTTCGGCGTAATACCGCGAGTACAATGAAGATTTGATTTGATGCCTAGGATTTAACGTAAAACGAGCTCTTACGCAAAAAAAACATAATCTAAATGTTTTCTGAAGTCTACGCAGCTTAATTTTTTGATTTATGCGTAAAACTGAAACAGCAGATAAATCAGCCTTAGTTGGTGCCTTGGGAAAACTATTCCATTGACGTTATTGTTTCATTCAGTTTAGGTTTTGTATAATCATTAACAAATTTACTTAGTTCACAATCATCCTCTTTAACTTTTCAATCTTACGGATCAGATTTAAAAATTTTAAAATAATCATTTTAGGCCAAGATGACGACGATAATTCGAGTTCTGTTGCCGATAACGTCCCATCTGGCTACGAGGTGATTCCCCTGATCAATGCAATTAATGGCCCTGTGACCTCAGCAAGCTTTGCATCTCTTTCTTCAGAAGGTTAGTTAGAATCTGTACAATTCATTTAAATGGAAATGGATGGTTGGATAATTGGAAACATTTTAGTGTAGAGTCAAGATATCTTCTTTGATACTTTGCATCAGTGGTTTTTGGCTCCTCATTCTTAAGATATTGGCTTATCCTGTGGGAAGAAGATGTCTTTAATAGTAATTCATTGTCCGGTTATTTGTAAATTCGAAAAGCTCGTTATCGTAAAGGTACGAACTCTCTGACTAACATGTCTCTATATTAAGGAAACAGTTTTTATTTGTTCTATTGTAACGTCATCATGCAACATATGTGATGCAATAATAAAACAAATTGAAAAGTTCTCAAAGACGTCGAGAAGTCTCAGTCAGTTTAATCACGTTTTTTTATGCATTTTATGCCCTGGTCACTTTTTCGTTTCAACTCGATTTTGTAAAGTTTTTTTTTTAATTTCTAACTAAAGTTTTAAAGTTTTTTAATTTGTATTCGGTGTTAGGTGGTGGCACAAGGACCGGAAGTTTGCGATCGACGTCATCGTCTACGTCATCATCTTTGCGAAGATCAAAAAGGAAGAAGAAATTACGAGCAACTGTAAGTGCTTAAAACAATGTAGCGACAATAGCATTCATAAGAAGTCTTCATTGAACTGTGAATGTTCTCACTCGTTCTCTCCCGCCCGTGTTCATACTCCATTCACGTAGGTCAGAGTTTTCCAACCGGGTTCTCCACCCTTTGAGGGTGTGATGCCACATTTCATGGGGTATGAGTAGCTTTTCATTGTTTTGTATGTAGAGTGCTTTCATTTTTAGTTGCTTTGTTGTTTCAGCGCTGTCTTATTGCATGTATTGTAGGGGGTGCGAGAATATCTTTTGGGGGTGCGGTACGTTAAAAAAAGTTGGAAATAAATGTAAAATAAACAAATAATTGAAGTTATTTTCAAATTATATCGAACTGTCACAACTTAACAGTAATTGAGGGAGATTGCGAAGTGAGCTTGCGCTCTTCGAGTTGGCAGCCATCCGGTATAAATGTCAAATGCGATCGGCTCCAGCCGTGAATCGAACCCGTCACGTAGGATCTGTGACATGCGCGGGGTACCGCTTGGCCATGTCGCTGATAAATGTAGGTCATAGCTTTTCGACCTTCTGGTTTTCTGGGATTCCTCAACCCTGTTTGGAAATACTAACTTTTCCCCTTTCAGCCTAATACGCAAATGACTAAATTTGTCATTACTTTGGTTTGCTGATGTCGTATTCGTTCTCAGGTTGATGTTGAGAATGAGGTCACATCAACTGATGGAGATAGTTGTCATGGCAGCGAACGCCGGAAATCACGCAGCAGAAGAAAAAAGAAATCAGTGGAGGAAAACGCTCAGGTATGAAGTAAATTTTTAACTGTGTCATTCTGTGAAACTTGCTTATTTTTTTTTAAATGGGACGTCATGTAGGATTTCTTAATAATTGACCAGACACAGTTTCATTAGAATACACCCAACAAGGTACATTACCATAAGCCGAAATATCTGTGTACATTCAAGCACCTAAAGTTAAGGAGGATACTTTGATTTATTCGTACTAGGCATGTTTAGTATTTTGGATGAACAATAGATATTTCAGCTTGTGTTAATGTGGCTTGCTTGAGTGTATGCCAATGAAAATGTTTCTGGTCAATTATTTTTAAATACTGATTTACATAATGTACTAGATCTATGACTAAGCTGTAGCGTCGAATGTTTCAGCCCATCAGCACGTTCATTAGTTCTCTGGTGTTGTCTTTTTTTTGTCTGTGTGCAGTTTTAACTGTTTTCAAATATAAATGAAATTCACGTGAAATTAAGTTCGTTATGCTCTCGTGTTTTGAAGTGTAAACAAATGTGTGTATTTGTGTAGTAAATTTCGTTATAGCTCTGTGCTAGTAACTTAGAAATTTGTTTTTAATGAAGCGAAGCTGGCAAGCTCAGCCTTTTATCCCTTTGTGTTGTGCCTAGTAAATACAAAACACGATAGCTCATCGTCAAATGCGTGTTGTGCGAGTATGTTCTAAAGAGAATTTGCAGTTAATCTACTAGTCTAGCAGCCCAGAGGTCTGAACCTAGCTGGAAGCTGACCAATTTTCACCTCTATTATCGTTCTACTTTAAACCATGCACGCTAAATTTTGAGTTTGGGTACGTGGTTTTGTGTTGGATTTTGCGTTACTTTTTATGTTTAAACTCCAATACCCTTCGCTACGGTTGTTAATCGTTTCTGTTGCAAAAACCAGTAGCTAACTTTTAAAGCTAGCGCGTAGTTAAGGTGTCTTTCACATCCAAACACCCTCTATTGTTTAAGCGCTTCATGATATTTACATGATATAACTTGGAGAGCCTTAAGCTAACAATTTTACGTATTTGAACTTTGTTTTGAGTTGTAGAGATTGGAATTTGAAAAAAATGAAGAACTTTTTTCTGTGTATGTGACATCGAAAATAGGTTACCAGTTGATCTCAGATTTGTTGATATTGTGTAGCTAACTCCAGTTGCGATGTTTCTTCGGAGCTGTGTTGGCCAGGCGCTAAGTCGCGGAGATGGGCCCCGCCACTCGTTACACGTTTCGGCATAATACCACGACTATAATGAAGATTTGAGTTTTTATTTCTGATTCGTTCCAGAAATTTTCAACACATTAGATTCGTGTTATTATGTATTGGATTCTTTCATCCTTTCTATGTAAAGGGCTGAATTCTTGTTTCTTAGATCAGGCTATTTAAAACCTTCTAAATCACGTTCGGTAGTTGCTACTGTTATATGACGTAACGTGACGTTATGGCCTATTACGTAGTCTTGTAGATGTGCTCACGCTGAAGTGTGAATCATTTGCTGCTTGACGATTGTTTTATAACATTACCCCTGCTGGTTTCGGTTAGGATAGGCCTTTGATTGGAAAATTAACTAAAACTTGTAAATTTCGACTTCTTTAATCGATATTACGCAAGTTTGTTGAAAGCACGTTGACTTAACGTACTTCACCCTATCGCTAATTATTCATTGAATGTTATTTAAGGCACAATTGTTTCTATACCTTTTGTTTTATCGTCAGAGCTTACTTCATTTAGTGTGTGTTATTTCCTTTATGATACGCAGTTGATGCGTATGGATTTTTTCATCAATTAACAAAACGAACTTGAAGCATTTCAATGCACCAAAATTTGACAAAGCCAAATGGTTTAGAAACGTAGCACAGAACAAAATTAAGAAACAATCTTGTTAAAATGAGATGTTAAGGGTTTGCTTTGCTTAAGTTTCGCATTTCGAAGCTGAATAAATTTGGTTCTGCGCGAACAAAGGTCTTTCGCAAAAAGCTCAGTTTTAAAACTTTGTATGTTATCCATTAAACCTATCTAGTTACTATTTAAGTTTTGTTTTACAAGTAGTTGCGCCAATCTTCACTGCAAATGTTTAAAACTAATTAACTAGAACTGGGCCATTTAGCGATAGCCTGAAAGAAATAAGTTTCACTCGGAAAAAATTAATAACAAGCTGAAACTTGGCATGCTGACTCAGGACCAGGACTTGAGCCACCAAAAAAATCCCTATGTTTTAGACGTGGGACTTCCCCAAAATCCGCATTTGAAGTCTGCCACCTAGCGTCAGATAACGTTCATTTGTCTAACACCCCACCTGGAAGCTGTGTAGTGAATAAGAACCAAATTTTGCACACTACTTGATGTTCAACGACAATAGAGCTAACCTTGTCTGATTGAATAACTGGCTTAACTTGTGTATAAAAGTAGACATAACTGCGGTATGGTTTTTGCTTCAATCGACATTAGTTGACCTTAATGTGACATCAATAACTTACATAGTTAATCCCAAAAAGGTCAATAGACCGCCACTTTCAAAACGCATCAACCCGCGGCAGCTTCATAGTCTAATTTTAGTAAACCTAATTTTTGTTTTTAGCTCAACGCGCAGCCCTCTACCGTGCAAGAATTCCAACCGAACTCTGACCCTTTGCATGTATATGGTAAGTGGTGCGTTTACTTGGTTATAACTTTTTAGATTTTTATTGCTATTTACGTGTTCACGGTTGTATGTGCTTCTGTTTTTTACGTTATTATATTTTAGTGAATGATGATGGACTGAATGACCCTTTACAAGAAGATAACTCCGAAAAAGGTAAGTGATAATTACCATATCTGTAAGTCCAATTTCCGTGGGCATTAGTCCCACGGTTGTTGGTTCTAGTTTCTACTTCATAATCAATTTCTTGATGTCACAATCACTTTTTTCAACTAAGACATCCAAAAATTGATTATAATGCAGATGCTAAACCTAGAACTGCTGGCCTAAAGCTCACTAAAATTGAACAAATGGACAGGGTAAGTATCGTATTCATTTGATTTTATTTGCTGCTGTCGGGTAATGCGCTATTAAATTTCAATCATTTTTTTATCGAATTGACATGTGGAGACGACGCCTTGACCACTACTTAATGTTGTTTGCTGTTGTAATTAGAGTAATTTTTCTTTGTCTCAATGCTCTATTAAATTTGCTGTTAAATGCTTATTATGCTGATTAATCTGACGTTTCAATCACTCAGCATTTCTACAGTAGCAGTTAAATACGTCAAGTCTTCATTATACTCGCGGTATTACGCCGGAGCGTGTGACAAGTGACGTGGCCCATTTACGATGCTTAGCGCCTGGGCAACACACCTCCGAAAAAACGTCGTTGCAGTGGCGAACCGCTGCAACACAGTGGCCCTGGATTCGAACTCGAGACCTACGGTACCAGTAGCAGTGTTTTTAACCACTGCACCAACCGACCGGTTATAGTAGCCATGCAAGGTTATTGCTGTACTTGCAAAGTGTAGCGAGCTTACTGCATTTTAGCATGAAACTACTGTACCAAGGTACATCTGAAAGCTGAACGTATTGACAACATAGATTCAGCTGTCTTCATCAGCAGTGTAAGCAAGGCAGTACAAAACTGAATCTATATTGTCGAAACGTCAGTTTTCAAATTTACTAAGGTTTTGTTTTTTCTACTTGAGCTGTTTTCGTCCCATTTTCTTGTATACCAATATATTTGTGCAATGTGCAGGTGCCGGGGACCATCCTCTGAAAACAAATGCGGAATGTAATGAAGGCGATGCAGTAGAACCAGGTAAGTAATTACTACTGATATAAGACTATCTTAAAGTGGGCGCCTATGAAATTTCTTTCTTCTGACACGGATGAGCAATAAGCATTACAAATAAGCAAAGAGAGCTGGCCGATTAGCGATTTTAGCACGTCGCTATCTCGGTGCGGTAGGTCTGGGGTTCGATTCCTGGACCGGTGAAATCAGACAGCGTCGCCAGCGGCTCATTACCCTGCGAGGTTTCTTCGGAGCTGTGTTGCGTAGACGCTATACCGCGGAGATGGGCTCCACCAATCCCACCATTCGTCACACGCTTCGGCGTAATACGGCGCGTGTGATGAAGACTCGAATTTTTTTTGAATATATGTAAAAGCTTTTGCTGTCAGTTATGAATTCTCATGTTTTAACACCTTTGGTGAAAAATAAATTTACACTTCAGTTCTTCTTTAAAATGAGTGTTTCTATACGACTTAATACTTTGTTTTCTCAAGATCTTATTGCAGTCATTTTTATACTTGATTGCTTTAGGTACTGTAAGTATTCAACTTGAAAGTGCAAATGATGGCAATGGAGATCCCGGAATAGATGTAGTAAGTAACTTGTTAACTTTCTTGGTCCCCAAAATTTTAAAATCGGCTACGGGGTCTGCTTCGGCACTTTTAACTCCTCAGGAATCCCAAGTCTAACATTGCTAAACTGTAGTTGTAATTTTTTGCAGTAAAGACTAGAATTAGAAGGAAGCAAATTAATATAACCGAAAATTAATATCTGCTGTCTGCTTGAAAACAGGGCTGCGAATTCGAAATACAAAAATCCCTGATCGCGAAAAAAGCTGATTGAGTTTTAAACTTATCCTAAACTTGACAAAAATTGTTTGAACTGAACCTAAACGCGATTGACATGTGGAGACGACGCTTTAACCACTACTTAATGTTGTTTGCTGTTGTAATTAGAGTAATTTTTCTTTGCCTCAATGCTCTATTGAATTTGCTGTTAAATGCTTATTATGCTGATTAATCTGACGTTTCAATGACACAGCATTTCTACAGTAGCAGTTAAATAAGTCAATAATAAGTATGCAGTTAAATAAGTATACTTGAACGTAGCAGAACCTCGGTATATATTACTGAACTCGAGCTCGCAAAATGAACAACTAAACTCAGCTTGCGAGTTTATGGTGATCTCGATTAGAGATGCTGGCGAGCTCGCAGTTCTGCTTAAAAATCGCATTCTTTTTAGGAAACAATTCCTCAGAGCAAAATCAGAGATATTCAATCTGTTCCCGAAGTTGCTAGTAGTGACGCCACTCAAGTGAAACGCGTGTAACTGAATATCCTGACATCATTCTATGCAATAGCGTCAGTTTATGCAAGTTTTGAACCAATGGAATATTTGAAGATAGCACTCCGATTATAACTTATAATTTGTTAACTTTTCAAGATTGTTTGAAGCCATCACTGTTATTTGGAGATCTCTATCAGTTGGAATATTTGTACATAAAAATTCTTGCCTCATATTTCCATGTAAATTGATAATTTTTGTCATTTAAGTCTTGTAACTCATGAGAAATGTTAAATATTTAATATTCCTTTTTGTCTTAAAAATCTATAACATTTCCAGCGTATTGCGAAAGAATTCGAAAGGTTAGCGTATTTAACTACAGAGGTGCATAACACAGAACACGCGTGCCTGACGTTGCACGCCGCAAGCTTAAACGTGGTTTGAGAATTTGCAAAAAAGTAATTCTCTACGGTAAATCGCAATAACTCTGGCTTATATCTAAGTGAACTCAAATCCCCATGTTTATTCACTCATTTCTAGGCATTAAATTGTTTCAGTAAATACTTATCGCGTGTTGAAATTATATGTTACTCGTATGAGTTTTACGCTAGTTCGTTTATAGCACTAACAAATATTCGAAAGTGGGGTGGCACAATACCAGATGATTTTGCAAACTTTGACATGTGTCCTCATTTGAGTTGTGTATCTTTGATTTAATATTTACCTCCAAACTTACGCTCCCTAAATTTGTTAACCTTATATTTTACGCTTAGATTTTATGCCGTAATTAGCTGAACAAGTTACATTTCAGTATTGTTTCTAGTGTCTCTTAAATAGTTGGGAACTAAATGGCAGTGCTGTGAAACCATAAAACCGTTGCGTTTTAAATTAAGTTGTTATCGCTGTGTGTTAGTGACACCATAGTTCAAGCAACGACTTACTGAAATATTAACTTGAGAGCGGCTTCATGGTAAATGGTTGTGATTTTTGGTTTGTAACCCATTTTTGGTCATCATAAGTCCAATTTAATGTCACCAGAGTTGACAAACCATTTCCTCCGTTGGAGGAGGACTGTCAGAAAAATACTGGATAGGCCTACTCGAATTTACTTCGTCCACTTTACTGTAGTGTGAAACGTTCAGTGTTGAATTGAAGCATAATCTGTGATAGCCAGTATATTAGTAATAATTTTGCAAACGTTTTGGTAAAAACTTATACCACCATCAGTGTAAAACTACAGAGGCATTAGGCCAGAATTATCTGTAGCTTTACACTGATGATAGTATAAGTTTTAACGAAGCTTTTTTGAAATGATTAGTAATATGCTGGTTATAATCTGTTTATTCAAGTGAAGCAGTTTATTGGTCCTCTGTGCTAGAAGACGGAATCAAATGTTCAAAGAATAAGTTACGTTTTAAGCTATGTGAAATTATGGATTGATTTATTGCGTTACAGGCGATATTTGGAAATGTTGTAAAAGTTGATGATTTCTCGAAAATCTCTGTTAGGTTTGATATAATCTGTCGTTTTGGTGCAATTTCTCGTCTTTTATGTTGTTCGACTTTTGTACAAACTTTTCTTGCTGTAAAATGTTCTTTTGAAGCACTTAATTTCATGTAAATTGGTCTGTTGTTTTGGGTTGGAAAGAGAATGTTAGCGATGGTTATTGGTTAGTTTCGACGCTTGGTTATCGTATGTTTGAAAATTTCGCGGCGACTTAAGGTAATAAACCCGAGTAACCAACCAAAAGACCAACCACTTCTGACTGACTTGAAATATTCATTTATAATCAATCTACTGTAAATCATTCACTATTTGGCGTTTTGCATATGCATTAGTGCTGGGGGTTCTCAACCAGCGGCTACCTCCCTAGGGGCCACGAACGCTAGGCTTTTTAACTGAAATTAACCACTTGGGGCCAGGACACGGCTACAGCTATATCCTCACTACTGATTCATAAATTGATTCCACTGCTTATTTTCCTATCCAACACACAATCTGCTTGAATATGGAATGTTGCACAGAAAGATATACTGCAACGAACTTTCATACACACGAAGTCAGCTTCTCAAAAACAAATTTTCCGTTAAGTACGAAAAGACTGAAGTTTGGTAATAAGATTCTGAATTGACACACTATCACCACGACTCGGCAAAACAGTACCAAGTAGAAATAGCATCACAGTAAATGCGTGAAAATGACCATTCTTGCGTATCCGTAATTAAGCGGTTATGACAAGGTTAACTGCAGTAAAGGTAGGGATTTTCTAAATGTTATTTTCGCATAAAGAGCATTACAGTACAAAACAAGCAAAATAATGAAATCCAGGGTACAATCAACAGCACTATGATCATATTTTTCATGTAGTACTAATATCTTTCGTTGTGCATGACGGTAGATAATAGTTTGCTGTTTGGAGAATAGAAAAATGTCCATCGCTCAGAGAAAAAAAAAATTAAACATAGGAAGTTTTCATTACACATAACTTTTAAAAATATCCAAACAAATGGAAAATATTTGCACCAAAAAACAGGCAGTGAACAGGTTTGTGGGAGTGCAAGAATAACGATAATGAATGAAAAAGTTATATACCGCACAAAAAGACTCTTAAACAAAAAGTAGCAGTGTTCCATACTGTGTGAGGTTAACTTTTAACCAAACAAGAACACCAGAAACTTAATCATAGTAAAAACTTGGCTTGTAGTAATTACGGCGATCGTACTTCGCTGTACAATAAATGTACATATGGTTTGTAAGTCGATTTATGTTCAGCATCAGGACTTTCCCCTTAAACCAAGATCATCCACTGTCCCCACATGTTTAAGTCCGTCAAAGAAAAAGAAGTTCTTATGAGGAGCGTCTTTCATTGAGATGGCCTTGATTATTTCTTGGCCTAATACACCAGCAACAACTGCTGCTACCGGACTTAATATTGAAAAACACGATGTGGCAAAATCATCATCTACAAATGACTCTTTAACAGAATTGTTAGATAAAACTTGCGTTTTGATTTTGAGTAATTCTTCAGTATCGTCTCTGGAAGGAAGCCTATCATGTTTGGATCGAAATTCATCGAGTATACTCAAGATGAAAAAGACTGGAGACGAATTTCTTAATTCCTTTCTACTCCGTTTAGACCAGTCTTCACACAAAGCATCTTTGTAACTGCAAAAGCGAAGAACTTTCTTCACCGTGACAGTACTTTCTTCAAATTTATTTTTTTTCGCAGGAGAATCATCGTCGGCCTGCGCTGGTGTTTTCTTAACCGGAATTTCAACTGCGAATTCGTGAGTCCCCAAATCACTGAAAAAGTATCCAAAAAACCCATACACGTCACCGCAGAAGAATTTAATGCCTTTTTCTCGACAAATGTCATTAATGCTCTCTCTCGTTTTGTGATTGCAACGAGTGAGACAAACGACGTGAAACTGATCAAAATAATCGTTACTTTTTTCTGTAATACTCTCACAATCAACTTGAACAATAACATTTGGATTCAGCTCTTGGGTCCGAGATTGAGATGCCTTCGCAATGTTTTCTCCAACGTGCTTTGGGTTAACAAGAAGTTGGGATATCAGGTCTTCTTCTGTGACATTATGCGCATCTTGCAGGGTAATGGAATGAACCCCAGCCAGAACAATGTTTTTGACCACTTCAGAGCCTAGTCCACCAACGCCTATCACCAGCACATTAGCTTGCCGAAGGCGTTTTTGAGCATCTAGACCCCAGAGACGAATTTGGCGATCATACTGAGCAATTTCATCACTACTTATTGCAGTCTCACTACCCATCTGAAATCACAAAACGTATGTCAAATTAAACAACCTTATTTGAACGCGTTATTGTAGTTTTGACATCGCTCATCTAGAAACAATGTAGATACAAGCGAAACAGAACAAAAAACACGAGTTTAAAGTCCACTTACAACATACAATACACAAAGTTCACTAATTGCAAAAAATCAACCCAACAAATTCAAAACAAAACGTTCTTCCACGTATTGTATCTATATTAAGCGTGATATTAATGCAAATCACAACGGGCTTCATTTTACCGCAGTTAAGTATTATAAGATAGGTGGAAACATCATGATGAAATAGGCGAAAATGCAGCACAGGTAAACATATACATACTCAATGTAAATCAACAACGCTACATAGCAGAGCTAAACCACGCTCAGCATTTGCATGATGAGTCCCATAAGCACGAAACAAGTCACAAATAAAGAGTGTTTTTGCTGTGTTATATTGTGTTGTTGATTTACTTTGAGTACGCGTATGTTTACTTACAAGTGCATTTTCGCAATTTTTGCCTATTTTATTAGTTAAAATATTAAGATTAAAAATAGTCATAAAAATTTGATAAAAAAGAGTACTTCAGCAAATTGAAAAACGTGTTAGCTTGCTGCATTCACAAAATAATACTCAACGTTTAGTTTTACAAATCGTATTTTAGCAATTTTTATCCAAGCACAGACAATACGATGATATACACAGAACGTCAACACATAATAACATTCAGCCACTAAGACAGAAGCTTAGACCCAGGCATTAGTTCAGAAACTAAAAGCTGTACCACTACTGGAATTCTTCAAAATTAGCAAAAAGAGATGCACCATATAAGATTTGTCAACGACAACATCGCCTAATACTGATTAGCTAACCTACTTTCAATGTGCCCTAGTATTTGTAAGGTTGTAGCAAGCACTAAATTACGGAAAGTAACTGCAAAATGTCTCTTAACAGGTGAATCAAAAAATTGCGAAAGAATTAGTAAATCATTCATTTCCTTTGCCGGTAGAGGGTAGGTCTGAAGTTATTAAAATACACAATCAAAATGTGTTAAGCAAACTACGTTCTAGATGGTCAACTTCGCAGTAAGCTAAGTTCTATCTTTCGTTGGCAGATCTACTAACAATAATAAACTGTGATTATGCTAATAAAGCTCCGACCACGCAACACAAAAATAACAAATTTTAAATATACACCTCTGATGCAGAAGGTAACTTCAACAGTATTCAAGCTTGAATAAAAATGCGTACCTCCTCCATTTTCTTAACCAAACAAAGTTTTTTTAAAATGACAAAGCAATGGTGTTGAAACTCTTACCCATATTTAGAATGCCAACGTCCACCAAAAACATGATTTTACTTGTCTAAAAATTGTTTACTTTTAGTGGTACAAAGAGCCGAAGCACTTCATTACAATTAACTGCGGTTGCAATAAGTATCATAATCAATATGTCGTTTAATACATTTGTCATCACTTGCTAACTACGTTACGACTCCAAGGTTGATTTGTCAGCATAAAAAACTTAAAACTTCTAACAGACAGGTAGGTAAAAGGGTTTAAATTGCTACCTATTCAATGATGATTCTACCGGTCTTAAAATAAAACATGCAACAGATCTTGCAACCCAATACAGAAAGTTCCCGACTGCTAACTGCCAGTAACATCATAATATTGTTTAGTCGCCCGATGTACGTGAAACCTAACCATGCGAAGTTACAGTCGCTAGAGATATGCAATTAAGTTGAAGCAAAACAATTCAACCGCTGGTAACAATCAGCTTTGCTTAAAATATTTGCATGAACCTAGCGCAAGCTACCATATCTAATCTCACTAGCTAAGGAGTTAATCATTATATTTGATATTTATTTTAAAATATGCGTCGCACAAAGGTTGATTGAGAAGTGCATATGCATTTAAGAACAAAATTTTGAATTCAACGCAAGAACATAATTATTACCACTTGCGAGATCAATTAATAGAACAGCTCTTCGCTAACATGTTTTCATTAGTAATATAGCCCAAGACTTCGAAAATCAAATTTTCATTATACCCGCGTTATTATGCCGAACAGTGTAACGAGTGGCGGGGCCTTATCTCTGCGGTCCAACGCCTAGGCAACACAGTTCTGAAGGACGTCGCAGCAAAGCCCTTCCCTCATGTCCAATTTTAGTGGGTTTTCGACCCACGATTCTTGATTCCAGCTTCTGCATCACAATCAACTTTTTGATGTCATAATTAAAAAAAGTGATTATGACATCAAGAAATTGATTATGATGCAGAACCTAGAACCGCACGGCCAAAACCCACTTAAAGTGGACATTTGGATAAGGGAATTGTGTCTGATAATAATGCCAACATTAAGTCACAAAAACCCTTACGTAAATGATAGGCTTTTACAAAAAAAAACATGATAAGCAGTTTGGGTGCTTGTAAAAATTGAATACCGGTACTTTATACAATTGAAGTTTTTAGATCAAATGAGAATTGCCTACATCCAGTTGCTGACAATATATCAAACAAGTCCATCTGAAATTTCGCAAAGGAGCATCATAGGTTGCCACGAATTCTCTCAAAGACCTTTATTAATTACGAATTTTACATGTAAGAAATTAGGCAGTTTAACATCTCAATTACTGTAACATTATTTTTACTAAAAAAAAATTAACAGATGTTGTAACCCTTTAAAAATTGCATTCATAATCAAAAAATTTCCCAGTGCGTAATTAAAGAATGGCTTGCAAAAGTGAAGCCAAAGTGTACTAAAATGCATTCATTTAAATTCTTCTAAATTAATGACAGACTAAACTGATAAAACATTCACGATCGTAAGGTTTGCAGTTTACGAGCCGAATTCTTCCGTGTGTTCCTCAATTTTTTTGAACTCGTACGACCCCCGGCCATCCATGTGTAAATAATACTCATGATGACTCCACAGTGACTTTCTGTGAGAAACTGTAAATAAAGTAATGCCAACTTGGCGACAATGTTCGTACATAAATCCTTCCACGTCCACACTAACTGCACTGGTACATTCATCCAAGATTGCGAATTGTGGTTTATGATAAAACAATCGAGCCATTGCCATCCTCTGCTTCTCTCCTCCACTCAGCACATCCATCCAATCTTGAATTGCATCCCAGCCTCCTTCACGCTCCAAGATGTTTTCAAGTTGAACCTTTTTCAAAAAATCTTCCAGATCCTTATCACTCCACCCTTTTTGTTTCATCTGCTCCACGCTATCAGGGTAAATCACTTGATCCCGAAAAGTCCCTAATGTCATGTAAGGCCTCTGTGGAATGTAAAACAACTCATTTCTATCCGGCTTTGTCAAAGTTCCACCAAAAATAGGCCAAAGTTCTCCCAGCACACGAAACAAGGAGCTTTTGCCACATCCATTAGGGCCACATACAATGACGTTTAACCCTGACACTACTTCAAAACTCATTTCCGGAATCAAAATATCACCGTTAGGGGTCACCAGAGGCACTTTGTCAAACTTTATGATATGGTCTTGCAAAACAATTTTTCCGCTTCCAGGCTTCAGGTTCGCCAGTTTAGAATCATCAGCTAAAGAGCTCAAGCTAGCAGAAGATACAGCTCGATGAACCATGGTTCTCTGATACTGTCCTTTGTTCAATTCATCCGTGACCTTTATCAGCTCTGTCACTCGAGCCGTAAAACCAGCCAGTCTTGACATTTCTCGACCAGCTAACACGATTCTGCCAATGGCTTGGGACAATCGGACCAACATACGGCCACTTTTGTAATAGTCTTCCACAAGTTCAGAATGTGAAGCAGTTTTAAACTTATCGAAATCGAAATTCATGAATGGCCTACTCACAATCAAATAACCAAACGTGGTAGCAGTGTATTTGGCGATGATATCGTCAACAATGCCCATTCTGAAACGGAAACGAATAAACCTGTACAGATGCTGAAAGAGTCTGTTAAAAGTGGCAATGATTGTGCCTTTTTCTTTCTTGTTTCCATTGTAAAAAGCAATTTCTTCACTGTTAGTGATCAAGCGAGAATTGACGTAGCGATATTCTCCTTCATATCTTTGTTCAGCTACAGTCAATTTGCCAATAGGGCGTCGCATCCAGTTTAAAAAGATGCCAGAAAAAACGAGATAGCCAATCATGGTGGCAGGACCTGAAGCACCAATCACACCAGTTAACTGATAAATGTAGATGATGATGTCCAGAAGAGGTTTGCTTAAATTTGAATACAATTCAACAAGAGAGTTACAAAATTTTTCTACGTCTTGAGTGAGAAGCTGATCAGCGTTGGCAATGCGATTGTCTATATTGCTCATTTTGTAGTAAGTGTGGCCTTTAAGATATTTTTCAAATAAATACAAACTAAATTGCTTGCGAAAAAGTAACTTCAAGGAATTCAAACCATATTTTAAAAGCTGGTTGGTCAGTGCTATGGCAGGCTGGGCATAAATAAATTTGAAAAGATGATGCAAAAACCTTTTTCGATCTCTTGAAATAATTGAACTTTCAATCGCAGTTCCATTATCAATCATCCACACATCAAACCTTGTGCGCATAATGAGCATCACCGCAACCAGGAGGAGATGAGCAACTTCTTTGCTCCACCATCCCGGAACAACTATTTTTAATATCTTCCATACTCTTCTCAAGAAAACACCATCCAAATGAGCTTTTTCAGTTCTACCAGATTGTTGAGATTGTGAACCAAACACAGCTTTTTGTTGTGCTTTCGATAAATCAGAATCAGAGTCGTGACCAACGTAATATATAGCTGCAGCTACTGCACCTATAGTTAAAATAGGCTTATGTTGAATTTGGCTGATAAATTTACTCAAAGCAGGTGCCATACCTACTAATTATCAAATTACCACAACTGGTACCTGAACAAAATTTTAACATCCAACACAAATATTGTATAAAACAGCACACGAAATTCAGAATTATATTCATGTGAGTTAGTTCTTAATATGACCTAGCAGTACATTCGAAAGTGCTACTAATGCATAGGTAGACTACTTGTACAGCAGGCCTAATTTAAGAGTCATTAGAATAATGGGAGTGTTGGAAACTCGGCCATTTCAAAGAGTTTCTGAGTTCTTTAGACACGAGTTTTAAGTTCACAGCCAAAGGAAACAACTGGTCGTCAGCATACAATCAAGCATCCACAACTTTTCACGTTTCACATTTTTCTGAATGTTAGTGTTAGGGTTAATCCTAACTTTAAGTCGCCCGACGTCACCTGACGCCAGAAGAACGTCACACAAGAAAAGTCGCTGACGGTCGATTGTTTACTACACCCAAGTTTACAATGAAGCTACATGTCCGAGTTTACACATCTGACTTCCTTGAATTGAAGTTGCGTTTACGTACGGTAGTAATGACAGACGAACAAGATTATTGTAGTTCATTATATACTGTACTAACATTCATACATCTCTGCGAGCAAATTTGAAAATCATTTGACAGTTATAAAAAAGTAGTGTCTATTTTTGCCATTAATGGCAAAATACTGCCCCGGACCATTAACGGCAACATACTGATTGCCTAAAAAATAAACTTGTATACTCTTGACTGTTGATTGGCTTGCGTCAATATGCACGCTCAGTTTTGAGAAAATTAGCTAATCAGTACTTTGTCGTTAATGGCTAAATAGACACTTCTTTCAAAAATGAAGCCACTGGCACCGTTATTCAGGGTTCCCACACAATTTCGAATTTCGTTTTCCAGACTTTTTTAAGACTTAATTTTTGACGAATAACATAGAAATTAACAAAAAACATAGAACACAAAATCGCTTTGCAAAGAATAAGATGCATACATTTAGTAATACTTTTAGTATAAGCCAGGGATGTCCAACCTTTTTATTCAATGGGCCGCATTGCAAACTGAAATAATTAACTGGTCAGCAAAACCACCAGAATATCTCAATACAAAAGAAAAATTACTTGGATCGCAATTCGCAGCGTTTTCAGCTTGAAAAACACCTTGTTGTTTTTACAGGAAAGGAAAGATTGCTATTGTAATCAGAGGCTCACTCAGATTTTAATAAAAGGATGGGGACGCAGCCCCCAGCCCCCGAAAACATTTTTTGCAATTTTCACGCAAAAAACACTTAATTTTGCACACTTTCTTATCGAAGGAAGACATACCGGTACCTGCAAGGTCACTATAGACAATATAATACAAAATACAAAAATAAATCAGTAGCCAATGCTCGATGCCTGCGAGCAGACGTTTGACTAAATGAAAGAAGGCTGCAACCATTATTATTTCAAGTATATAATTGTAAACTAAAGTTAGATTTTAGCAGCTTATTACAAATTTCTTGAACGCCAGAGCCAAGGGGGCATGGCACGGTAGCCCGCCTGCGTGAGTCTAAGATTGTAATCCAAGCATTGACACTTGACGGCCTAATGCCCAGCGTCGACATTTTAAAAATCGACGGCACATCAGCTAGCGTCAGTGCATACCACCGCTAATAACTATTTCAAAAACGTTAATTCAGTTTTAGCAAGATGGCCTTCATTCAAAGGCATGACGACCGCTGTAGCCACGTCTAAAACATTAAAATAATTTTTATGAGCAAACGGTGCGTTTTAGGAGAAATATTTATTGCATATAAAGTAGCTTGGTTAAACTACATGAAGGCTCTTGCGCTCACTGCTTGATAAATTTGCTAAAAAAATTTTTCTACTGCAAGTCGATAGTGGGCCACATTTAAACATTAACAATGGGCTGCAATGCGGCTTGCAGGTTGGACATCCCTAGTATAAGTCTATGAAAACACATTGATGAACACACAGTTAAACATAATGACTTTTGATGTACAGTTACATGCAGAAAATATATATATATGGAGTTTATAGAAATGCAGAAATAAGGCTGCACAAACGAAGTATAGAGACGTACAAATTTTTCCAAGCAACCTTAGTTTAAAAAATAGTTGCGACACTTACGAAGTTGTCCAAAACTTATCAAAATGTGAGAATCCAACCACCCAAATCTAGCTCAGACTAAATATTTTCAACGTTTCTTACAAACTTTTCAAATATTGACAAACCCTTATGATATTACTTTTGTAATCTTACCAGAAAAAAGAGCCTACTAATCATTTCTTTGATTAAACAAATCATCTATCTATTATTACTTGACACAACGTGTCATAATGATATGCTGCACCCTTGAGCTTCGACGCAATGCGTCTTTTACCGGTACTGCAAAAAATTGCGTTTAAAACAGCAGGTTAAAAACAGCCAATTTTAGTTGATGATGAATTTACACCACCAAACATAAAAAACAGAGAAACATTTTAACACATTTTCTACGGTAGAACTAAACACTGTATGGGACCGCATGGGCACTTATGGAACCGTAAGGGCCCTTATGGGACCGTATGGGCACTTATGAAACCGTATGGGCACTTATGGGATCGTGTGGGCTCTTATGGGACTGTATGGGCACCGTATGGGCTCTTATTGAACCGTATGGGCACTTATGAAACCGTATGGGTTAGGGTTTGGGTTAGGGTGCCCATACGGTCATACTGTCCCATACGGTGTTTAGTTCGACATTCCCATAAGTGCCCATACGGTTCAATAAGAGCCCATACGGTCCCATAAGTGCCCATACGGTCTCATACGGTCCCATACGATCCCATAAGAGCCCACACGGTCCCATACGGTGTTTAGTGCGACCCCATTTTCTACCCAAAATGGTCTTCCTAAATATCAAACACAGAAAGTGGACAGGTCAAACTCTTACTTTAAAACCTGTGGCTTCTATGTAAAAAAAGAGTTAACCGTTCTATGTGTTCTATCCAACAGCACAAGATCGATGATAACAAGTCTTAACATTGCACAAAAACCAAAATAATTACAAACCTAATGTCACAAAACCATTGTGAGTTTTGCAACACGATGCCTCTTTCATAAAGCACCATGCACGTATGCAGTTTCAACCTGGCAATAACTGTAGTTTTGAAACTCTACATCAAGGGTGGGGAACCTGCAACTCGCAAGCCACATGCGGCACGCTTAAGTTTTAAATGTGGCCCGCGTCAGAACTTTTTTAAGTGTACAACCAACTGGTAGAATAGAAAACATTAAGCTTTCTTAAAAACTGATTCACATTCAACTGCATGCTGTTTTCCTGGCATAAAAACCGCATAAGTCTCTGATATTTGCAGTAAAAAACAACTCAGTATGAATGCTAAATAAATTTGCGACGTAATGTTGTGTATTTTTAAAACTTTCAAATTGAGAGTGAATGTGGCCCGCTAAAAGTATCATGCAATCAATGCGGCCCTCTATGCTTTGCTGGTTCCCCACCCCTACTCTATGAAACACATTA